>ML878297.1:6904-17438 GCA_009831015.1 Picea engelmannii
ACCTTGCCTTGGTATCATCACCAAAGTGGCACATTATCCTTGATTCCTTGAGATAACTCCTCACTACTTTCTATTCAGTCAGTTAACTGAAGACTAGTTGACTAGTTAACTCAACTAGGTGGTAGTTCACTCTCGTAACTGTCTGAGAGACTAGAATAGGTGGCATTTCACTCCCGTAACTACTGGTGTGTGTCCATATCACTCTATACCACCACTATGGCAACTTGGTTCACCTCAAGTCGAACTCATTGAGTTATACAGAGTATATCATGTGTAAATTATTCATTATTCATAACGGTTAATGAGAAATCTTTCTATTCTTTCTCTCCTTCTTCTTTTTCCAATTCTCTCTGCAAATGTGTGTATCATTGTTTATCTAGATATATTATGTGCAGTTTCAACACATTTACACTATGTTTATGTACAATGGTCCTGCACTGCATTATGTTCCTGCATTGCATTGTTTTCCTGCATTGTACTTTGTTCCTGCACTCAACATTTGATTTATGAGTTTTGTTTCCTGCACTTCATGACCAAGATCTATAACTTCACTTTCCATTCTTGGGTGTATATTTTTGAGGAAAATTCATTTGTATAGTTTGAATTTAGATTTCATTGCCTAATTGTTTGATTATGTTTTTCTTTAGCTAGTTTTCTAGTAGTTTAATTACTTTTTATTTCCTACACTTGGTTTATTTCATGTAATTTGCTTCCTTGCACTTTAATTTCATATAGATTCAATCACCGAAGTATAGATTCAAGGTATAAATCATGAGATATGACCTTCCTATAATGGGTTTCAACCTAAGGTATTAGATTATTTCATGTCAATTGAATTCATTGCTTGTTTTTTTTATTGCATTAAAGTGTGGTTTGCCGACATTAGGTTAGACTAGGCTCCAATCTTCATTTCCTATGCTTGCACCTCTAACTCTATGACTCCCTGGTTGACAATTTAATGTTGGGAATTAATAGTTCATATATTTATCCCCACAGGCCTCAGTAATGAGAGAGTCAATAGTGGGTTGGGAGGGGGACTTGGTACACAAATTCTTTCGGGGAAATACAAAAGCCAGTACCTTCCAAAACTACTTACTTGAGATCTAGACGTCATCAAGAATGGATGAAAATGGTATATGAATTTTTATGCTCGGTGACATGTCCCCTTATTCTTCTTGAACCTCTTCCTTTGATGTGGTTGGCGTACATGTTCTCTTTCTTGCACTAGGGCTTGCACCCGATGTTTCTGTTGGGGAAGACCTTTGTGAAATGGCCGACAAGGTGTAGGAAACACCTGTCGACGTATATTCCATTAGGACCCCTATCCACCCTCTGAAATCCTTGTCAAACACCACTGCATATAGATAAAATGATATAGGATTCGCATGAAAAATTGTTGGTGCAACACCCAATGACCGCACAAAAGTGTGGTCGTGATTTAGATCAAACTAGATGTGGTGAGTATGTTTGTTGAGGATCTCTTGCATAATCATGAGCCTCTGAGATGTGATGACCATATCATAGTTCCACTATGCAAATACAACATTGTGGTCAGTAGAACTGCTAACCAAATTTTGAGGATGCCAAGAATCATATAACTTGGCAATGTGAGGATCTAAACCATGAGCTCAACCACCACTATGGTATCAAGCATACACTCATTGCACATGAAATTTTTCATTACCTTTTCGGTGATGAGGTAGCAAGAAAAAAAGACCTATGGATAGTTAATGGGATCTATAAGAGAACCATGACCTCCCCGACAAGTGTCATATAGTTTATATTGGCTAAGCATAACTTTTTTCCTGTCATGCTTCCTGGACCCTTGGAAGTCGTCTGATACATTTTGAACTATCGTGGAAAAGACTATAAAATAGTGGATGTCTTCAATGTGTATGGGGTATTATTTTTCCAGCCACAAGGTATCATTATGGACTCATATGATTAGGAATTTAGTGCATTTGGTGACTTCACTAGTGGTGTCGAACACCGGTAAGTCCCATAAATTCATGAGCGTGTTGTTGCGCAGGGGAAAGAACATATGCTTCCATTGCCACTAGAGTGAACCATATGGTAAGGTGGTGCAGTATTGGAATGTATGAATTTCCATGGATGGGTATTGGGGAGCATCAATGAAGTCCATGTCCAGTATTCATGTGTGTTCCACCTTGCCAAGGAGATCATCTAAAACTTTGACCCGGGGGTTAATGAATTCATTCGGAGCAACAACTATAAGTGGAGTAGGGGATTTGGGGAAATATCCTCGATTAGAAGTGTGAACCATTCTAGAAGACTTTCGGAGGTAGAAAAAGGGAACACGAGGATGGGGCCAAAGACACAAATTCATAGAGAGATCACTAGTTTCCATAACTAAGTATAAATTTAGCATGATGAAAATAAAATAATATTGATTCATTAGCCAAAGATGTGCTTATAAGAAAAATGTGGAGGGTGACGCAATGACCATGCATTGAATATTACAAGGTGATAAGAGTGGGAATTAACATCGACTCAATCCATCAAACGTGGAAAAATAGACAATGTGATTTGGGAAATTAAATGCATAAATGGAAAGTTGGTAACGAAATAGTAAATCAATTCAGGAAAGTAATGAGAAGGAGAGCAGTGAACCAGAACAAAGAATGACAATTGTTAATATTTAAGAGACTATGCAAAACAGAGATGTAATGATGAGTCAAAAGGTACTAACGAAATTTAACGACCCACATGATGACACAAGGGAATAAAATTCAAATTTCAACAACATCAAGTATGAGAGGATGTGACTGCAACCTTCCCGACCACAAAGTGAATGTCCAATCTGGATGACTTGGAAAATACAATGAAGCACTAAGACATGTATACACATAACACATCACCATTTATTAGCAGAAAATAATACAAAGACAGAAATGGAAATCCTACTTACTAACTCACTCTCAGTACCAGTAGAGTAACTAAATTGTAATTATTCAACAGACATGTACGGATTTAGGCGTGAGCCATTCACCCATCCAGGTCAAATAATTCCATCGAGCTGCACCAATTTGATAGCTCCAGATTCACAATTTTTTACAAATATAAAAGGACCCATCCAGTGCATTTGGAGCTTTCCTGGATTTATGCTTTATATGAGAGCATGAAGTCACCTTGCGCAAATGATTTATGCTTCATATAAGAGAATTAATTCACCTTGTGCAAATGATTTATGCCTTATATGTTGATCGTGCCAGGATTTTTACTAGGATTTCTCCATAGTCTGATGAAAATATGCTAAGAACCTATCTTCCTCAAGTTCTAGCAGTTCCTCCACCTGTGCAATAATGGATTCTTCCTCGGTCATCTTGGTAGCTTGCGCAATGAATATAATTGGGGTGAGAAAATCAACTGGCACAACTACTTCTCATCCATATACCAGTTGAAATGAGGTATACCTGATCAAGCGCTTTATGGTATTCCTATACGCATATAACACAATTGGAACCCGCTCATCTCAACCATCCCTATTTGTGAAAAAAACCTTAGTCATCCTCATCTCCAACATTTAATTAAATTCTTCTACCATTCTATTATCCTGCAGATGGTAAGGACTACTCTTATGGTGTTGAATAAAAAATTATTTGGTAAGGGTCCCTATATTTTCACTGAGAAAGTGGGCTCCTTGGTCACTAGTCAAGCTTCGAGGACAACCAAACCTGGTAATAACATTCTAAAAAAGAAACCATACTATAGGGGTTGTAGAACAATCCCAAACAACCTCTACTTCAGCCCAGGGAGTCAGATAGTAAGTTTCAGTAATTATGTATCTAGCCTTTGAATGCTTAGTTGGAGGATTTATCAGAGAGATGAAATCAACATCACATTTTTTGAAAGCTTGTAGTGCGCGAACAGGGTGTAGAGGAAACTCATTGCGACATGATGGTTTTTCCACTCTCTGACATACATCGCAGGCCCAAGAATAATCCTTAGCATCTTGAAACATTGTATGCCACCTTAAGCATAATCCTTAGCATCTTTAAACACTGTATTCCACCTTAGCATAATCTTTAGCATCTTTAAGCATAATCCTTATCATCTTTAAACATTGATTTCCTTTACGCTAGTGTGTCCTCCCCTAACTCCACTATGACATTCCCATAGAATATCAGGTCTTTCATGGTCTAACATTTAGCACCACAATATATTATCCAATCCCAATTTTTAGAGTTGGCCCACAATCAATTCATAGTATTCTATGTGAACCATGAGGTGCCTCTTTTGTGTTGCAAAATATCCTTTTGACATAGTACCAATAGTCAAGAATAGGTAAATTTCTAACAGATAATCAGGACTAGCCTCAACACAGAAAAAAAACTGCATCTGAGAATTGGTCATCTACAATTACACCACTTTCTCTGGACTCTAGGCAAAGCAAGTGATTTTTATTGTCATTTAACTTTACAGGATTAACAATGAACTCAAAAGAGAATTGCTGAAACAATAGAAACCACCTGCAAATGTGACCTTCTAACATGGGTTTTTTCACCAAATACTTCAAATAAGAATGGTCAGTAAAAAACTTAAAATGACTTCCAAGTAAAAAATGCCTAAAATTTTATAAAGCATACACCATATCCAAACCTTCCCTTTCGGTTGTGGTGTAGTTGCATTCATCCTGGGAAAGTTTACAACTGGCGAAGTATATAGTATGGTCCAATTTTTCTTCCCCTTGTTGTGCAATAATAGCATCTAGTTCAACTATCGAAGCATTAATATGTACATGAAGTTCAATTTTCCAGTTAGGATAATTTAGAATGGGTGTAGTGTTCAACTTCTCTTTTAGTAGGTCAATTGTTTTATCACAGTTTCAAGTCCAACGAAACCCTTCATATTTCTTGTGAAGTTGTTCCAAAGGTGTTGTTATGATTACATAACCCCTGATAAATTGGTGGTGATATATTTTATGTCCCAGGGTCATTCACAACCACTTGACAGAGGTAGGGATAGTCATATTAAGAATAACTGCAATTTTCACAGGATCTACCAACATTCCTTCCCTACAAACAATATGACCTATCAAATTGCCAAATGATACACAAAAAATGCATTTTCTTAGATTAAGGGAAATATAAAACTATCTACAATGGTCCAACATCAATCGTAATATCCCAATATTCTCTTTAAGTAAGCTGTATACAGTCCAATAATTTAGGTATACCTCAAGGAACTTATGGATGAAATTGTGGAATGTTGTGATCATGACCTGAGAAAATGCTGCGAGGGAATTCTTAAGGTAGTCTTCTTGTTATATTCCTCAACGATTCAGTGATATATGGAGAAAACATTCATAAAGGAATATGCTTCATTTCCTGCTACTTTATCCAGTACCTCCTCACTAAAGGAGGTGGGAAAGGGGTCATGTACAAAAGAAACATTCATGCTTCTGTAATCCACACAAAATCGTAGATCATCCATACATTTCTTGGTTTGTATCATGAAAAGACTTATCCATTCAACTTTATCGACAAGGAAAATCAATCCAGTTATGAGCATACTATCAATCGCCTTCTTCACTTTCTCTTTGAATCTAGGATTTCACCAATATGGCCTATGCTTGAATGGTCTTGATTCATAATTTAAATCTATCCTCATCTCCCCTAAATCTCCCTTAATACCTTTTAATTATAAAAATTTTGTAGGAAACAAATCCTCATATTCCCGCAATAGATCCTACATCTTTGTCACATTTTGTTCATCCCAATAGTCTCCAATGGATGCTAGCTTAGGATTCTCATTAGTTCCTATAAATTGACTTTCCACAACTTCAAGGATTTGGTATAGGAACTACTAGCAATCTATGATATAGTACTCTTTAACCTCTCTAGCCCCTTCGGATTCCTGTAATGTTAGATGCCTAAGTTCCTCAAGGTCAAAAGGATCTTTTGAGTCTTTATCAACAATAAGAAATATCGTAGGTAGTCAAGGAGAGGATGGCTAAAGATTATGATGAAGGAGATACTCATGTTCAGAATAGACAATAGGAGGATGCATAGTCTTAACTTCATCAACAAAAAGTATTTTCTTAATCTGTTGCAAATCTATAGTGATTTTAGGAGACTTACCTCAGAATAAAAGGTCTTTCCAAAAATGTCATTGAAGTATTCCCCAACAACTATTTTGGCGTCAAGATTCCTCATGTATATAGCAAGAGGCTGTAATTTGTCCCAAGGAATGAATAAATTGATGTACCCACAATTGAGAAGGATTTTTCACAACTTCCCGTACCTGAATATAGTGCGCAACATGCTCCCTTGGATCCAAAATCCCCTCATATAATTCCAAAGCTGACTGTTCTGGATTCAACAAAGTAAGGTGTGAAGGGGGGATAAAGAAATACTGGATGGCATGCTTTGCTTCATCCTAGGAAGATAAAGTGTCCTTGTGGGTGGCGCACCATATAGCCGAAGAGGATCTTAACGCCACATCAAGTACAATAATTCTTTGCGTTGGCATGCCTTTATCCTCTAAATCAACAAGAAAACTACATGAATTTGAAGTTCCATCATACAAAGGGTAGTCTATAACCTTTGACCCAAACCACCTGGACACTCTGATAGTTGCGCAACATCATGAGAAGTTCTCATATCTTCCATGTTTCTAGTTGTCAAAAGAGACCTTGAAATATTCACCTATAGATTGAATATTGTTCCCATGTACCGAGCCATATGTGGTTAGGTTAGTGTAATCTAATCGCTTCCATGTAGTCAAAGTATAGAGGTGGTCCAATGCATCCCCTCCCATATTCTCCTCTACCAAATTTGTATAACAATGACATTAGTGGGGATCTAGTGGTTGCATTACTTTCATACCATCTACTTCAAAGGTCACAAGTTCGTTCTTAATGTTGGGATTGTTATATTCTTTGCAGTGAAAGTTGAATTTGAAGAAATTAAAAAAAAGTCGAAGGTCGAGGTGGATCGACCGGGTAAATTCAAAGTGGATAGGTGGGCATGTGGAAACTGAGTGAAGACCGAATGGAGGTTTATTTGTAATTGACTGGTAAACCAAATTAGAGTCAACTGTACCAAAATATCAAGATTCACGATATTTGTATCAAATGATCTACGAGGATCTGTAATTATTTTTGGGCACCTTTATTTAGGGTTTTTTCTACTCTAAAGATTATAAATAAGGCATGTTGTAATGTTGTAAAAACTAACATTTAGAGAAATAATTTTAGATATTGTTTACCATGTAGATGTAAGTCTAATTAGCTACATGGTTGTTTTTTGTGTAAAGCAAGAAGGCATGATTTTGATTGTGTCTATGTAGAGAAAGGTTAGGCATGCAACCTTTTATTCTGAAGGAATAAGACAACAAGAGAGAAAAACACTCAAGGAATGTTGATTTTCCCATTTGGGTTTCCATGGTAAAATATATGTGTGCTATGTGTTTGCTTTGTCATTTACTTTCTTGATTAAATCTTTCTTCCTCTATTCTAGTAGGTTTAGCATGGAATTGTTCCTCATTTCCTAACATATGGTATCAGATCTTGGTTTAACAATTAATGACACCATAGCCAATATCTAGTTTAACATAGGAGAATCATTTCATATGACACCACATAGAGAATGGTTCTACAAATATGAACTATACGAAGGAGGATATGTGTTCCTGGGGGATGACTCAATAACAAAATTTTTTGAATGAGGAATAATTGGACTGACACTATAGGATGGGAGGAGTATAACACTTCTAGGTGTGCTACACATTTTGGGTTTGGAAAGAAACCTGATATATGTCAGCAATATGAGTGATGCAGGGGTGCACACTTTATTTCATAAGGATGCGTGCAAGATGGTCAGAGGAGCGATATTATTAATGAAAGGAGCTCAGATTGGAACCCTATACAAGTTATTATAGAATGTCAAATCGACTAGGTACAATAACATCGTTTTTCCTGAAGTTGAATTGAATTCAACTCGAATCGACTCGACTTAGGCTGAGTTAATTCAACCCGACTCAACAAGTCCTCATCAAAATGACTTGACCATGCTATGGCATGAGAGGATGGGACATATTGGAGAAAAATGACTTCAAGATATGCATAACAAGGATATGTTCAAAGATTTTCATGAATGTAATTTAGAAGTCGACTTTTCTGAACATTCTATATATGGAAAACAAGGTTGGGTGAGGTTTCCACCTAGATCAACAAGGGCATATGGGATTCTAGAATTGGTTCATAGTGATGTGTTTGTCCCTATTTCAGTGCTTCACTTGGTGGATCCCCGTATTATGTCTCCTTCATAGATTATTTTCCTAGGAATACATGGATATATTTCCTGAGGAAGAAAATGAAGGTTTTCGATAAATTCAAAGAATTTAAATCTCTTGTAGAAAACCATACAGATAAGAAAATTAAGGCACTGAGAACTAACAACGGTGGTGAATACGTGGAAATGAATTTTATTAGTTCTGCAATCAGTGTGGCATAGCACGCCAAAATAACACACCATATACCCCACAAAAAAATGGAGTTGCTAAGAGAATGAGCATAATATTGATGGACAAGGCAAGGAGCATTCTCAGTAGTGGTAGGCTCGCACAAGAATTTTGTGCAGAGGCAGTCGACATTGCAAAATATCTAGTGAATATGTCTCCTTCATAGACACTAGTTGATACAACTCCACATTAGGTATGGTCTGGTAAGAATCCTTCAGTTTCACATCTCAAAATATTTGGTTTTGATGCATTTGTGCACGTTCCCCAGGAAAAGAGGAGTAGGTTGAACAAGAAGGAATTCAAGTGTAATTCCATTGGATACAAATAAGGAATGAAAGGATATAAGCTATGGGATCCTTCCTAAAGGAAAACAATGTATAGTTGAGATGTGGTCTTCAAAAACGTCAGAAGGAATTCTGAGTCTAAAGTGGTGGTTCAAACAGAGAATAATCCAGAGAAGGTGTGGTTTGAACTGAGGAATGAAGAATATGATACATATGAGTCGATTGAATTGAATGAAGAGGTGGAACAATCAATCCAAGTTGTAAGAAGGTCAAAACAAGTAAGAAAAATAATCGAAAGATCTAGTCTTCCTGACTTTTATTTTTCATTTTTGTTAACCTCCACTAACGAAGAGCCCAATTTGGTCGAAGAGGTAGTTGACTCAGCAAAGGGAAAACTATGGAAGCACTCCATGGTTGAAGATATGGAATCCTTGCATAAGAATGAGACATGGGATTTAGTCAAATTACCAAATTAAAGAAAACCTATTGGTAGAAAGTAGGTATTAAAGAAGAAAATGAATGTCACAGGTCAAGTCGAGAAATTCAAAGCTTGACTGGTAGCGAAAGGATATTCCAAAGTCGAAGGAATCAACTTCAGTGAGATTTTTTCCCCTATTGAAAAATTAACTTGCATTAGAGTACCAATGTCATTGGTTGTAGCATTTAATATGGAAATAGAACAGATGGATGTAAAGACAATGTCCATACTATTGGATTACTGAGAGGGGGGGTGAATCAATAATAGAGCAATTTAATCCTTTTTAACCATATAATCCAAGTGTTATATCAATGTATCATTATCATCCAATAACTGCAGAGTAAATAAGCAATGAATAAATGAGAAATCATACACATACACAGTACACCAGTGTTTTACGTGGAAACCTAAAGTGAGAGAAAACAATGGAATTATTTTTCTTATATGCCTTGAAGAATTAAATTCATTGGAAGCACCAACTTCCTTTTTTTTCTAGCTACAACTAGAAGGAGGATCCAACCCCCTAGTTTCTCAAGCTACAACTTGAGGGAAGCTCCAACTCCCCAATTCTCTGGCTACAACCAGAAGGAGGCTACAACCCCCTATCTCTGACTACAACCGGAAGGTGGCTACAACCACCTGTCCTTGCCCTATCCAACTGCCCTAACGTATAAGTAGAATGATGGAACCACTATCACACTATCCCTGTGAGATATATTGTTGTAAACCTATACCAATCAACCTACACCAAATAACATGTACCAATAACCTGAACCATGCATCAACCATTAATCAACCTGTACCTCAACTTGTACCATAAAAAAGTGTATTAACCATGCACCAACCTGTAATCAACCTGTACCATAAACAAGTGCATCAACCATGCACCAACCTGTACCTCAACCTGTACCATGAACAAGTGCATCAACCATGCACTAAACCTGTACAAATAACATGTCACAACAACTTTTCCAAACAACCTATCACAATAACCTATCTCATTAATCTTATTAACCAAATCAGATCTACTCACCAGTATCAATCACTAAGACAACTCTCAAATATGTGCATCAACCAAGCATAACACAACTTATAATCATCACCAAGATCAATATGTGCTTCTAATAATACAAGTATGATACATCATCCATAAACCATGTGTCAATAATACTACTAACAAGTGCCTCCAGCCATGTACCAAGTATGTACCAATCATGTATAAACTACTCATCAACTATGACTCATCAATATGTACCAACATCATCAACTATACACCTCATGTATGTGC
>WSFP011472928.1:0-17438 GCA_009831015.1 Picea engelmannii
GATACTCTCCTTCATCATATTATTTATTGTTGACTGATTCTGGTGAACCAGAATGTTATGAAGAGGCAATGCAAGTAGACACAAAAAAGAAGTGGGAGCAAGGCATGAAAGAGGAAATGGGTTCTTTGGTAAATAACCATACTTGGGACTTGGTTTTGTTTCTTGCAGGAAAAAGAGCATTGCAGAATAAATGGGTTTACAAGTTGAAGGAAGAAGATGGAGGAGAAAAGCGGTACAAGGCTAGATTTGTTGTAAAGGGGTTTGCACAAAAGAAAGGTATAGATTTTGATTAAATGTTTTCTCCTGTTGTTAAAATGACTTCAATTAGAACTATTTTAAGTCTTGTGGCAGTAGAAGATTTGCATCTTGAACGGTTAGATGTAAAAACAGTTTTTCTCCATGGGGATTTGGAGGAAGAGATTTATATGCAGCAGCCATAGGGATATGAAGTCAAAGGGAAGGAGAATTTGGTATGCAGGTTGAAGAAGAGCTTATATGGCCTAAAGAAAGCTCCAAGGCAGTGGTATCTAAAGTTTGACAGGTTTATTACAAAACAGGGTTATAGTAGATGGCATTCTAATCACTGTGTTTATTTTAAAAGGCTAGAAAATGGAAGCTTTATTATCTTGCTATTGTATGTAGATGACATGCTTGTTGTAGGGTCTAATATGCAGGATATAAATTTGCTCAAGAAGAAATTAGCCAATACATTTGCGATGAAGGATTTGGGTGCTGCAAAGAAAATCCTTGGTATGAGAATAACAAGAGACGGGAAAAATCGCAAACTGACATTGTCTCAGGGTGAGTACACAAAGAAGATGTTGGAGAGGTTTAGAATGAAAAATGAAAAACCAGTTAGTACACCTTTGACCAGCCATTTCAAATTAACTAAGGAAATGTGTCCCAAGACATAGGAGGAGATAGAATACATGTCCAGGGACCCATATTCATCAGTAGTTGGCAGCTTGATGTATGCAATGGTTTGCACAAGACCAAATATTGCACATGCAGTGGGAGTTGTGAGCAAATATATGAACAATCCAGGTAAAGAACATTGGGAGGCAATAAAGTGGATTCTCAAATACTTGCGAGGTACTGCTAATCATGCATTATGTTTTGGAGGTTCAAAAACTTTTCTACAAGGATATGTTGATTCAGATATGGTAGGTGATAAAGATAGTAGGAGGAGTACCACAGGGTATGTGTTTACTATAGGTGGAACATCAGTAAGTTGGATTTCAAAACTGCAAAAGGTTGTTGCACTTTCAACAATAGAGGCAGAGTATGTTGCTGCTACAGAGGCTAGTAAAGAGATGACTTGGTTACAGAGGTTTATGGAGGAATTGGGAAAGAATCAAGAGAATAGTAGGTTGTATTGTGACAGTGAGAGTTCCATTCATCTTGCAAATAACTCAACCTTCCATTCGAAGACTAAGAATATACAGTTGAGGTACTACTTCATATGATCTGCCTTGGAAGATGGACATTTGAAGTTGGAAAAGATACACACTAGCCAGAATCCTTCAGACATGTTAACAAAGGGAGTAACCAGGGAGAAATTGAGTTCTTGCTCAGTTTCAGTTGGTCTTCAAGAATGAAGATGAAGATGAGAAATTTGCTAGGTCCAAGAAGGTTTAGAGTCCAACATATACAGCAGTGGTGGAGTTGTTGTGATCAGTCTCCAAGTGGGAGATTGTTGGTTGTGGAGCCTGATTATCTTCCTGATTCAGAGGTATTTTACTTTCAGTTGTGTTTATACCCCATGAAGTATTTACACCCTAGAATTATGTACACTCTTCCACGTAGGGGTGTGCAGAGGGGGGGTACCCCCTCTGCGGGGTCCAGGGGGGCTATCCCCCTGGCTGGGGGGTCTAGGGGCAAGCGGAACCCCGGCTGGGGTTCGGGGGAGAAGCCCCCAAAGGTTAAATTGCCTTGTAAATGTATATTGTAATTTCATTATAAATCTAGACTGTTCATTATAAGGTCACAGATCTAACGATAGAGATTATGTTAGGGTTTTTTCCCTAGAAGGAAACCTTATTTTATGAGGGAAATGTATTCTGGCTATGGGAGATGGGGAATATTGTATTCTTAGATAGGAGACTGTGAGAGAAAGAAGAGGAAGTTACAATGGGTTTGTTGTAGGTTGTATCCCTTCATATGCTGGATAATAATAAAGGAAGGACTTGGAAATTTCTCTGGTGGATGTAGCCCACACTGGGTGAACCGCGTAAATCTATGTCTCTATTGTATTGTGTATCTTCTATGTTTTGTTTCCGCATTCATTTTATTTTATTGCTCCACGGTCCTGTTTTTCTAACACATACGCATGCGATAATAATGACAGCGTAGGAAAATGGCCCGTAAATGTGTCGGGTGATCTTGACGACGCATGGAATGCGTAGGTAGATCATCTAGATAAGGTTGTACAATGTGCTTAATATCATGGAAAGTGTAATACATAGAACATTGAAAGGTTGCACTAGCATTTTTGAGACCAAAGGGTAATTTCTAGTACGCAAAGGTTCCCAAAGGGAAGATAAAAGTGGTCGTGTGTTGATCCGCTCGTAAAATATTAATTTGATTATAACCGGAAAAATCATTCATCAAGGAGAATATTTCACTTCCGGCACAGTCGTCAACGATCTGGTCAACGAATGGGGTAGGATAATTGTCCTTGGGACAAGATTTATTTATATCCCTATAATCTACACAAACACGGATTGAACCTTATTTCTTATTTACCAGAACAAGATTGGATACCCAATCAGTCAAAGCCACAAGATAGACAAAGCTAGCTTTAAGAAGTTTTTCGACCTCAAGAATGATAGCAGCAAATTTATGCGGATGGACTGGTTGAAGTCTCTGCCAAATGGGTTTAGCATCTGGATATGTCTTAATCTCGTGCACAATAATATCAGGATCAATTCCTGGAATTTCTTCGTAACTCTGGGTGAAAACGTCATGGAATTATTGGAAAAGGGTTTTATACGTGTGAAACACATCAGTAGAACATGAGGCCCCGATATGAACATTCTCCATGACTCCGGGTTTAATTGATATGTCAAGAGGAATGGTAGGTGAAATGTTACTCAAGTTCCCTTCGTACAAACCATCGTTTGTTGACTCAGGAACGGAAGAAATAACAACAACGGTCGGCGGAGTTGAAATCCATTGGTAGCTCTCTATGGTATCACATTCTAGGAAGAGAATGGAGAGGTGATTCCCATCATCCCATGGAATTATCTTCCACAGACATGACTGACATGATCATCTCATCAGTAGGAAATATCATGTGAAACAGAACAGGAGATGAATCACGGAGATAAGGAGGAGAGGGGGTTTCCTATTGAATACCTTGATAAGCGGATTCTACCGGACTGAAAGGCCTTCTGTCACTGTAGTGAAGGTAATCACCAAATATAGGTACTACCCATAGGTCATATGAATCAGGGGTTTCAAGAAAATTGGTTGAGATCATGTTAATTGAGGCAACAAAAGGAACAGGAATATCAGGTGGTGTGATTGGAAATGTACCCATCAAAGTTGAATCTTTCAAAACACCCACTCTGACATTCTCGTAATCGGAAGGTGTCTTCGAGATAAAGGGAACATTGCTAGTAAGGGAATCGAAATTAAAGAAGGTCATTTGGTCGACAGTAATGACCTTTCCTTGGTGCGGGAAATGTAACACACGAAAAGGGTAGACACAATTGCACACATGGAATCAACCCAGCTATGGCCAAGTAAAAGTTTATAATCAAGAGGTGCATTGAAGACCTCAACCTTGACATTGACCAACTTAACTTCCAACATAATAGACAACGAGGTAAGAACACCATAAGGTTTAAAACCTATACCATTGAAGGCCTTAAGTGTATTGTGTGATTCGGTGAAGGTAGGAGACTAAATAGATTTCCAACAAGTAACGTACGTAATGCAATTTGAGGCTCCTTCATCAATAACATTTCTACAGATATTCTAGTTTTCAATAACAACTTGGATCTAAAACGCAAAATGAGGAAGCCTTGGAATGTGATCTTCCAAGTCAAAGATTATCAAATTTCTATTCATAGGATCAATTCCACCAATGGCCTTTAATAGTGCCTTCCGTTGAGTAGAAAAAATTTGAAGGACTTCGAGCACTGACATCGTGGAGGTTTCTTGCACAAGGTGTTCTACAATACTCTATTTTTTGGCAGCACGTGCATGGGGATTAAACTCAGAATTTCAAACAACGCCCTTGGGAGGAGGGAGAAGAAATGTATCGAGACTCGTTCATTCGAGATGAAGAGGATTGTTTGGAGGTGAAGTTGGGGGAGAAGGTTGCACCAATGAAGGTGGTATATCATCAACTTTCTCTTTTGACACAGAATAATTTGTGGTCGAGTTGCGACTGCAAATTCATTATTTTTGGAATCACCAGTACACATAAGGACGTAAGATGAGGTAGAAGGAGAATATTGGTCATGAATGACCAATTTATCCTACTGCTGATAAGGAAAAGCTTGTGACAAAATGGCAGGTGTAAGAGGCTTCCCGGTCCCTTGGAGGAACTTAGTAACCTCAACACGTCTTGGAAAATATTTCATGTAATGATCGTCACTACAAATAAGGCAAGGGTAACGATGTTTACGTTTATCTTTCTCATCAATAGTTTGTGTTTTAGCTTTTTCAGAAGATTGATTTTTATTTTTGTATTCCTTATTCTTACCCTTCCCTTCCTTTTTAATTTGATTCTTCCTGGTAGGTGTGGATTGAACTGAATTAAATTCAGAAGTATTACCGGTGGAAGGAGTAGGAGTAGGGGTATTATGTATATTAGAAGCAGCATATTTGGGATTGTTGTGATTGGCATGTGTTGACTGAGTCTCAGCATGAAAGGTTCCAATCACACCGTCAGCAGCGTGAGAAGATGCAGGAGGTGTTGAGGTAGGATTCGTGGAAGGACGAGGAGCATCAAGGATCAAAATGTAAAGTGTTCTTGTTTGTGAATAAACGAGATCTAGATATTGAGCATGACTAATCGCCTACTCTTGAGTGACAACACCACCCATGGAAACATCATGAGAAATAGGTCCAATGAGTGATTTGGTAAACCACTCATCCAATATTTGATCAGGAAGAGGAACTTTGATCAAATGTCCTCTCCTCCTCCACTCATGAATGTGATCAGAAATATGAGTGGAGGAGGATTGTTTAAAAGAACTCAAAATTTTGGTTACTGTCTTGTATCGAATTGGAAGCTGGTGATGTGTCAAAAAGGCCATGGATAGGGTGTTAAAGTCATTAAAGAATCCTCGTGGTAACGCGATGTACCATTTTGCTGCCGAACCTGTGAGAGTTCATTGGAAAATTCGTAATCTTATGGAATCGTCCATCAATTAGTTGGACGAACACCAAAGATGGAAAGTCATAACATGATTATTCAAGTCTTCACTTGCTCAACCATAAAACTTAAGAATGTCAGATGGTAATTTGGTCGGTATGACAGGCCAATAGGGAGAATGTAAAATAGGATCATTCAAAGTCATAGACAAATCAGACAAATCCAAAGTGGTAAGAAAAGGAAATTGTTTGTTCACTTGATGAAACTAGTAGTTCTTAGGGGGTAGCCCCATAGGTATACCAGTAGGACCATAAGAAGTTTTCATATAATTAGACAATTCTGACAGATTCGGTTGTGGAGGATTTTTAGGCAGATAGCCCATAGGGTTGGGTTGATTAGATATGTTTCCTTGGAAAGGAACATTAGATTAAAAAAATTTACCCCAAGTGGGATTTAGAGAACATGGATATGGTTGACCGAGGTTAGGGGTTACAAAAGAATTAACTTGAGGATCTTGTCCCCCAAAAGGTTGCATATTTCCTTGGAAAGGAAGATTCCAGGGTTGAGATTGTAACACAAGTACATGTTGTCCATAAATTGGGTTATGGACTCCAACTTGAGGTTGCCCCCCAAGTTGAGGTTGTCCCCCAATCTGAGGTTTTCCCCCAAATTGAGGTTTCCCCCCAGCTTGAGTTTGACCTCCAACCGGAATCTGAAAACCATAAGTGACAAAATGACTGGTGCCCCCAACTGGATTGGGGACACTAGGACCAGAATGATTAGATCCTCTTAACAAAGGTGGAGTAGGAACGTAAGGCCCTCTGGAGAGAACCTGGGAAGGTGTAGGAAAAAAATGACTCACAACATTATACCCAGGAGGAACAAAGAGGCAAGACCCTCTGGATGGATTATGGGTAGGGAGAGAAATGTAAGTATTCAAATCTTTATACCTAGGGGGAAGTGATGGATTTGGTCTAGGTGGAAGTGGTGTTCCAATAGGATATTGAGTGCTAACCACATTTTCGGTAGAAATTGTGGTAGCCTGTGGGACCATAATAGAATGGGCCATTTGGAGAGGAAGAATCGAGTGAGAACCAACCAACAATTGTTCTGAAATGGCGGTGACACTATTGGTAGTACCAGTAAAATGGTCTAAAGGTACCGTATAGGTAACAGACGTCTCAAGAATCTGTGATGCCATAGGTTGATCAACACTCACTCCTAGGTTGTCATAAAGATCATGTACTATTAAAGGGGCAGAACTAGGATTAACAACTCTAGCAGTGTGAGTCGAGGTTCTAAATGATTCACTTGGAAAAAGTGGATCATCTACTCCAGACCCTGCGTTAGGTCCAGTAGGTACTCCAGTATTCTCAACAACAACAATTTCTCCTGATGAATGCATCCGAAGAAAATGTGTATTGTGTCTAATACTCAATAATGGATTTGGGGAAATTCAGAAAGACTCTAAGGAATCTAAAACAATTCAAAATCCTTCCAAAGAATGTGTGCTTCCAACCTCATAAGATACTTCTTTATTGACTACTCCCTCAAGAGAGCCTTCTGGTGAGTTAGGAAGCAAAGGGAGGTAACCTTACGGATGTTTTGGGGGTAGCCTTTGCATCCTAGGTGAATGGTGAAGGATGATGTTGGCTGAACCAAGCAAAGAATGAAAAAAAATCTATGGCCAACTAGAGAAAAGAAACAACACTCGCTAATAAAATCTAGAAATCACACCAAGCAAAAAAACCTTCTTATTTCGAAATCACTAGTTGGTGATGAAATCCAACATCGCAATATCAAGACAAGAACGGGCTGGGATAAAGCAGGTGGAAAAGTTACGTTGATGACCTGCTTAACAGACTTACACCCAGGTGCAAGCTCCCACACATAATCGTGAGTATATCCTCCAAGGAGACCGAGTGATTTTGGCCAATGTCGATTCCAAGTACCATGAAGACTTTCCCCTCCACAATCACCTCTTGTAAAGACACTAAAGATATAGGCTACTAAGGTTACCAACTACAACAGTGATGTCTAGGGAAACAATAGACCGTCCGATCCACATGCAAAGGCAGGGTATCTAGCCCGAAATCAACTCGAGAGGCTCCCACACATAATCATTGGTATACCTTCCAGTGACCCACAATAATACGCACAATGTCTACACTAAGATGAACAAAGCAGGGTGAGTAACTCTACTAGTCCTAATGCGACCTCATGATTGACCCTTCCCAGGAAAAAATGTAGCAATTGGATTTGAACTCTCCCTATCACAAGATACTATTGCGTTTTTTGATTCTTTGGAGAGTGTGCCTTACAACCTATTCCAAAGCGATATCCTAGCTAATGTTGGTGAAAATAAAAGTTGCTAATAAATTTTAAATTTACGTTGTGTTTTATAGGCTGTTGTTTACTCAAAAGGAAAAATGAAACTGTTGATGTTGTGACCTTGACCCAACAAAATGAAAAAAAGAGATGAATGTGTAATTTTTCAATTCAATGAACTCTAATTACAGTGGGGAGAATGTATCCTTTTGAAGTACAAAAATATATGAATTAGAATTTCCTAATTTCGAATGAACATGATTCCAAATAACCATGAACTACAAAATTTTCCAATTCTTCTCTTTAACAAATATTTCGAATGTAAAAATTTTATTATGAAAGATTACTAAAAAGAATAAATGAATTTAGTTCTTCCTTTTCAAAACAAAATCATAGATGTGACGATAAAAGTAAAATGTAATCCAAGAAAATCAAGACATTCTCAACACAATTCCCAAATCAAACTTGTAATATAGACAAAAATGAAAAAGACAAGAAAACCTTTTGTCATATGCAAGCAAAAAGTGTTTCTTAATCAACAAACAATTTCCAATTCAAAACTTGAAACAAACCAAAGACCCTTTGTCAAACAAGCACCTAGATCAAGATCTGTGATTATATCCTCATGACAACGATCAAAAGAAAAAAACTTGCAAAATGCAAAGAAAGACTTTCAATCACTGAAAACCAATCAAGAGAAAGATTTAAATTCATAGATCAATCAAACATGGGCATCAGAAGTTCACCCTAGGAAACTAAGAAAAATGTGGGATAAAAAAGACAAATTGACTCACTCCAACAAATTCTACAGGAGTCGTCGCAAGCTGGGTATGGGACATGGTGCGATGAACAAAGGTCGTCACAGGATACTAGCAGAGCACAGTGCGATGTCATCGCACTGGATTGGTAAAGTAGGATGCAACGTCTGAAGGTCATCACATGCTGCCAATATGGTGCAATGCGAAGATCTATGTAAATGAGGGAAAAATGGAAGAAAGACAAAAAATCTAATTGAACTTCCAGACCCAGGGAGTCCAGATTGATCACCCACAGACTCAAAGAGAGAATTTAATCAGAAGAAGGCAGGCTAAAAGAAAACGGGAAGAAAAAAATTAAAAGGAAGTCGTATCCCCAGTGTGGTTGCCAATTTTTTTATAGGATTAATCGGTAAATGCGGACATAAATAGATCTCCCTAGATCCACCCGGATCTAGAACAAAACATAACAGAATATGATGCTTTCCCTAAGCTCTTACTATTAAGTTTACTAGTTAACAAGAGATAGACAACATACCATTTAAATGTTGTTTCCTCTTGCCATTGCCATCCTAGCTCCACTCTGGTGCTCCTGTGATATTGGATCTGCAAGGGAACACAAGCCAACCAAAGTGAAAGGAATATAATGAACTCAACAAGAACCTATGTATGTGATCAAGGAATCATACAATAAAACAAGACAAGTTTTATGGGAAAGAAACATATTGTTGTATCGTATTAAAATGAAAGTGGAGATTACAACCAAAGCCTTGATGTCGCAAGGTCCCCTTTCGATGGCCCTTTGCTCCAACACACACACTTTCTCCAATCTTGAATGAAGAATATCCACAGTGACTTTATGAACTGAAATGAAGCTCTCAAGTTACGTCAAGTATGAGCTGAAGTAGAACTCCTCATCCAATTCTTATCCTATTCAACCTTAGTATTTTCCATGAGAGATCCCTCTTTATATAGGGTAAAGAGAGATGGTTGATGAGATTAGGATGATCCCACCAAATTAGAGAAGCGAGTAAGATCCAAACCGTTCGGAGGCCACCTCATATTCTACAAGATCCCCTTCTAGAATTTTCGTGAAGTTTTGACTTTTCCTTAGCTTTTGACATTGCCACACCCTAGGTATCGTGCAACCTACGGAGACATTGCAACCTAGATTTAGATCAAGGGGTGACAATCAGGCATTGTCGCACCCTATGTATAGTGCATCCTACAATGACCTTCCTTAATAGTGTTTTTGAGAAGAGAAATCCAGTCACTTTCCTCATGGAGAAACACTCTTTTTGGGAACATGAACACATGTTGTCAATGGATCACTAGGGTGACCAAAATAATGTGTAACACTCCTTGAATAAAATATTCCTGCATACCTTTTGGCTCTCTCTCTCCTTTTCTCTTCTAGGCCCATCCTACTCCTGACCTCATTTTAACAACTTCTAGATCCTACTCAATAGATCTATATCCCCAATCACTATTCCCCCCTCTTTTCATACCCCCCCAATTCTAGGGGATTCTATGTAGCCATCCTATTGGGCTCCATGTGCATCATCCCCTTCTCCATGAACTACATTTTTATCCAGGGTGGGATTTCTTATAATAGTCTTTTTCAAGGAACTTCAACAAAAAAAAATTCAACCTCACTGATAGAATCAATTTGTTCAACTGCAAATTCATTTATATTTCCTTCCTTCACCTAATAAAACCAAAAATTGATGGCTCAAGTCCACCTTTTATCTAATTCCTTCATTCCATCCATCGTGACTTAATCCCAGACCAATGGTCCTTGTGGTCTCAAATAAGTATTAGTAGCATTATTCCTCTTCATCCATTCATACAATAGACAATTAAATTCAATAAAAAAAATTACATGCATATCAGAGTAGAGATACATGTCCTTCCATCTCTTCACATTAGTATTCACACATTGACTTTTAGCTGAAAAAACTCATCTTATTTTTCAATCAACCAATCTTGAATTTATTCGTGAGATGGATACTACCTCATTATTTTCCTCCATCACTCAAAACAAAACCTTCAGGTCCCGAAAATGAAACCATTTGTTTGGTCATCCACACTTGCATGTGTCTTTCCTAACATTGGGGGGTTGAAGACCCAGGGTTCGTTTAGATTTAACCAACAAAAACCCCAATGTATCGACATATTAATCATCAGCCAAAGAATGAATAATTTCTCACCCAATACACCATGAGGATCATAGATACCATCTATTCTTGTCTCGATGATGATAAAGAACTAATTGCTCAAAGTTCCATCTAGGCTAGCATTCGGACAATCCATTGAAAAATACTTAACAACTAACAATATGAAACAAAAACACACACATTCAATTGACACATGAGTAATACATCATAAGACCATAATCATTGCAACTTTATTATCTTCATTCCATCATCACAAACATACTTTAAGAAACTCATAAATTAACAACAACAATGCCTTTCTCTCTTATACATTTTCCTTGTGTTACATTACACAATGTCATGCACTTTATTTTATACTCTAGAAGTGTGACAAACTCATACATACAACCAAAGACATTATAAAACATAGGATCAGAGCGAGCTCAATGGAAACAATACCCACAACTATCAAAACAACAACCAACTGACTAACGAGCTAACTCTCCTCTTGTTTTCCTTGCTCCCTTTTATTTGCTTCTCGGATATGGCACTCTGTCACTTTCATTTTTGTCCCACTCAATCCTCTAACAGCTAGTCTTGCATACATATTTCACATGCATGCATTCCATGTAGCCTCTATGGAATCATGGTAATCTCATCTACCTTGACAGATCATCTTCGTTTTTCTCCATGATCCCTCGTTCTACCGATAGTAATCATTCTGGTAGATTTCCTGAAGATTATTTTCTTGATTCTAGCGTACATGCGGTGTCTTCTTGATTTCTAGCACATATCAAAAAACATGTATCGATGTGCATTGGAAAAACTCGAACTGGCATGCCATAAAAAAAGTTGATCTGATGCATGCGCCTCCTATCAACCCTTGCGCAACTTCTTGAGAGCACAAAAAACTGGAATAGGTGCGCACAACTTCATTTTTGTGCACACGCGATATTTACCCAAAACTTTGGGTGTCAACAATATCCTTATATTCAAGTTGTTATTTCTATTGCTTCATTTATAAGGTGGAGGATACATTAGATGGATGTCAAAACAGCTTTCCTCAACGAGATCATTGAGGAGGAAGTATATATATAGCGACCTCGTGGATTTGAGGTATACGGGAGTGATTTTCATATGTGTAGGCTTAATAAATCCTTGTACGGACTCAAATAGGCACCCAATGCATGGTATTCTAGGATCGATGGATACTTGCAGAGTATAGGATTTACTAAGAACGAGGTGGATCCTAGGTTGTACTTCATATTTGTTGGGCATATCCACTTATTCTGTTATGTATGTAGATTATTTATTTCTCATAGGTGAAAAGGAGCTTATTGCAGGGTGAAAATAATATTTGGCTATTGATTTCAAGATGAAGGACATTGGCTTGATGCCTTATTTCTTGGGGCTATAGGTATCGTAGGTATCGAGAGATATCTTCCTTGGTTAAGGGAAGTATGCAGTTGAGATCTTGAGGATATTTAGGATAGATGAATGTAGACCGATGGATACACCTATGGTTACCAA
This sequence comes from Picea engelmannii, assembly GCA_009831015.1. Taxonomy (NCBI): domain Eukaryota; kingdom Viridiplantae; phylum Streptophyta; class Pinopsida; order Pinales; family Pinaceae; genus Picea; species Picea engelmannii. Next base: position 12,099 of record WSFP011472928.1, read on the forward strand.
TCTGAAGAAGGTTGTCACTTCAGATTCAAAATTGGTGGATCCTAGGATATATAGGTAGCTAATAGGTTCATTGATGTATTTGGTCAATACCAGGAAAAATATATGTTTTTTTGTGAACACCTTGAGTCAGTTCATGGTGGAGTCGAGGAATGTGCATTAAATAGTAGCGAAACATGTGCTCAAGTAATTGAGAGGTATAATGGAGTATGGATTGAGGTATCTTGGAGGAGATGGAGTGCAGTTACATGGATATACAGACTCAGATTGGGTAGGGAGTGTAGTAAACAAAAAAATCACCTTGGCATGCTAGTTCAGCTTGGGATCAGTAGTGATTACTTGGTTCAACAAGAAGCAGACATCTGTAGCAATCAATTCAGTAGAGGCAAAGTATATAGTAGTGAGTATGGATATCTGAGAAGACATTTGGATTTGAAAATTGTTTATAGGTTTATTTGATCATGAGTTGGAGCCTACAATGATATAATATGATAATCAGAGTTGTATCAAACTCTTGGAGAATCTAATATTCCATGGCAGGTCCAAGTATATTGAGATTAGACACCACTTCATTCGAGATATGATCCAAAAAGGGAGTAATTAAGAATAAGTATATTTCCACAGATGAGAAGGTAGCAGATATTCTGACCAAACCCTTGGTTAAATGGAAGTTTTTGTTCTTCAAATACAAACTTGGAGTGGTGCAAATACCTTCCTTAATAATATGGAGTTTTGATGTTTGGTAGCATTAGATAGGTATTTCCACATAGTTTTATGTGTCTAGACGTGTGGAAATCATCCAAATCCTTCTATCCTTGACAGTTACTTTAATTAAAGGAATTATTAAAGCAAAGTGTTTTTTTTAATTAGTTGATTTATTTAAGGAAATGCTAAAAGTTATCACTTAATCTTAGCCATTCATCTCAAGTGAGGTGAGAAGTAATCTCAACCATCAATCAATTTGGATATTTCGGTTAGGTTATAACTCAAGATTATAAAAGTAAGTCTAGGGTAAAGGATAACACACTTCATGAAACTTGAGGGGTTGGATCACAAAGCATTGTGATTCAAGGAGATCTTGGATAGTTGGAGAAGGGCTTCCATCTAGAGATCGGGTCAAGGAGAAGAGAGAATAGAGGCAGTCACAAGTGGGTTTCAGTAGAATGAAGCCACATGAAAGTGTTGATCCATATGGAGTTTGTCGTATAGTCATTTTTTTCATGTACGCAGTTGTCAGTGAAGGAAAGGCTTGTACATATCAAAAATCATGCTTGATCTAGGTCTTACAGTAGAGCAAACTTTTCCAAGTTTGTATGTATTTTTATTTCGATTGTGGGTCATTATTGATGTTACAAGAGCCTTGACTTTATCATAATAAAATCATCTCAGTACCGGTTTTGCCTCCAGGATTTTTCTAGGGGTATTTACCCCAAAATATTGGTGTTTATGTGTGCATTATTTGGTTTCCAGTTTTGCTTCTGCTATATTTATTTTAGTTGAATAGTCCAGCAGTGTATTTTTGTTATCAGACAGTTCCCTAAACTATGCTTCGAAGGTGATTATTAGCAGTGAAAATCATACCATATTATCTTTATTATGATTTTCACCGCTGATAATCACCTTTACTGAAGCAGATAGCCCAAGGCTGCAAGTTATCCTCTCTACTTGGCTTGGAGGCCCCCATCTTCCATCCTCTACTATTGGCTCAATGAGTTATGAGGATGATGATGGTGTCTCTCGATGGAGCTCTTCCTTGAGACCTACTTCTTATAGTTCAATGAGTAACTGGGCCAATGATGCAGCACCCCTACCTTGGCAGGGTCTACTTGACCTCCTGATCTTTGGATCTTTCTTTTCCACTGAGAAGGAATGGCTCTTTAGTTCCCATTGGAACCTTCAATGCATATAGTACCACAGGTCCCTCTAGAATTTATTCCCGTGTGACCAAGCACTAGGTGTGAACCCCTATTCTGCATGACCACTGGCATGACCACTGACTTAGCGCAAATGGCTCTTCAAGTTTCGCAACTTCACGTGTCGCGATTTTAGGATTCCTACTGTGAGTCACTCTGAATCCTCTGATTCCTGAAACCTTGAAATGGGATAACGGTCCTTATCTCCTCCCTTATGCCTCAACCATATGACCTCCATCCAAATCCTGGGGCCTCTCTTCCAAGCACATCAGGATTTCATGACTTACGAGTTCACGATGCAACTCTTCTCCTTTTCCCGAAGTCTGAACTCGTGATTTTCTCTCCACAGATCAACACTCTTGAACCTCCTAAGATCTAATGGTCTAGATCGCATCAGGATTTTGTGTATCGTGGATTCCCTAAAACAGCTTCCTCCACACTTTTGAATTCTGAAATGCCTATATCTGAGAGTGACCAATCAATGGCTCCCGTTCCTCCAAATCTAAGAGCTGCTAATCCTCCCGAGCTTGCAAGTGTTGAAGGACACTCAGCCTTAACCTCCCCATTGATCCACTAGATCCAACGGTCCATGGGTATATGCACTTCTCGCTCTAAGAAACTCAACCATCCATTCAAGTTCTCAATGATTCTTGTCCAAATAACTTGGCGTCCTTCCTCCTAAGCTTGGTTTCTTAGAGGTAAATTTGACCCTTGTCCTTCCTTTGAAATTTCCAAGTCTCTATCATTCCTGAGCTTGAATATTGCTACAAAATCAAATATTCTAAGGGATGCTACAAAATCAAATATTCTAAGGGATTCTTGCATGAACTCCTTGCGGCCTTCATGATAATCTTTGATTATCTGAAATATTCCAACTCTGTGCACTCCTTGTGACAACATTTCTTCAACCACTCACCTAGTTGGAAAAAGTCTAAGACTTCAACCTAGCCTACACACACCTTGCACGGCTCTGTGATACACTTTCACTTTTGTTGGTATAATAACAACTCTACCCCTCTTGAGATTTTTTAAGGTAAAACTTAGAACCTTGTCAATGCACTCCTTGTGGACCTTCACTGCACTCTTTGCATGAATTCTCGGGACAAGAAGAAATTGAAACTTATCCTCTCCCTCTCACAGACTTCATGCATTCAACATGAAATAATAAACATAAAGCATTGTAACAAATGCATAACAGAGCATATAAGAAAACTGTAAACATACCATTCAATAGATGTAAACAGTATCCATAACAACACCATAAAATTAAGTCAAAGCATTCTTATATTAACTCAGGTGCTTATGTACATGGGTTCTATAGCAACAACTATCTGCTTATACAAATTCTACAATCTTTGTTCTCCTATGCTATCCTATTCTCTTTATCTACAGCTTACAATGAGAATAATGATACATTACAATACATATGAGGGATATTTCTTGATTTTTCCCTCCTATAGCTCTAAGATGATACAACCGACGAATGAGAGTAACATTGACGATCTGCGTTACAATCCCCAAAACATTTAAGAGAACTTATGTCTCTCCAAATATTACATTAATGTGCCATCCTTTTTAAATTCAAAATATCTTCAAAATGTGCGTTGGTGTGTATCCAATTGTCCTCCTCTTTTTGCTTGCTTGCGATGCTCCTGCATCAGCCAAGTTCTAATTGTATCGCTTGGTTCAGTTAGGGTGTCATTTTATGGTTGATGTGCTTCAAAAATATCTCTAACTCACCACTACAAAAACCCTCGAAGAGAGAGAGCTCAAGCATGGTCAAATGAATCTCAAATGCATCATTTACCTTGAGGATTACATGACTCATTCCAAGACCTATGTCTAGCTACAACTATAGCCTAGACAAATGATTTTCTCTTAGTCAAACTCAGCTATAACCACAGCTTGGTTAGATGCTCTAACTCTACAATAATGATGATTTTCTCTTACTCAATTCCCGCATCGATCACTCTATAGGACACTTGGATATAGGATGAGCCAAATAATAGTGGTGGGGGCATGTTGGGACCCAAAGTTTTGGGTAAAGATTGCATGTGCACACAAACGAATATGTGTGCACTTATTCTTTTTTTGCATGCACTCAAGCAATTGCGCAGTGGGTGATACGGGGCATGTGTGCCAGATAAGTTTTTCTAATGTGAATTGGTTCAATTTCTACCAATGCATGTTGGTTTGATTTTTTTGATGCATGCCAGAAATTAAGAAGACATCGCATGCACACTGGAATCAAGAAAAGAATATTTGTGAAATCTTCTTGAATGATTACTTTAGGCAGCACAAGAGATCTTGGAGCGGTAAGGAGATGAGTTGGAAAGGTATTTAATATTGTTTTGATTCTAAATAGGCTATGTGGAATGAATGTGAGTGACATAAGCATGTGGGATTGGTAGTCAGACGAGCAAGTGGGGAAGAACTGAAAGTGATAGAGTGCCAAAGTCGAGAAGAAGATAAAAGGGAGACACGAAGAAAGAAAGAAGGTTGTTTTGGTTTTTGTTGGTGGTGTTAGTCATGTTTATCTATTCTATCGATTAGATACTTGTTGACGGGCGAAACAGTCCATCCGTCAACTGGAAGAGTGGAACCGGTCCGGGGTTATCTAAATAACCCAAGTTGTTTGGAATGGACCACCCTTACGAGTTTAACGGCTTCGTTGGCCGCTCTAAGGTCTCGTATGGAAACCAAAGAGAGAAATTGATCTGAGCTAAATGATCTAAACTAAGGAAACTAGAGACTAATAAAACAAATTAAAACAAACTAACTAATTAATAAAATAAATTAAACTAAAAAGAGGAAACTAGAAACTAATAAAACAAACTTAAACTAACTATACTAAACTAATTATAAACTACTAACTATTCTATCTACAAACTACAAATTACTCTTATAATAACTCAAATCAACTACCTAATTATCAATTTAATTACATTTTATTCACAAATATACATTACATACAAACTACAGATTTAATTAAAACCTGCAAAACTCATGTGATCACTGTCTTGAACAGCTAAGAATCTCTTTTTTTGATTTTATGATTTATGAATAAGAAAGTAAACTAATTGAAGTTAAAGCAAATCGAAATAATATTTATATTAAACTACTTAATAAAAGCAGTAAACTAAATGCTAATTGACCTGGAACCGCTCCAAGTCTGCCCCGCATATGATGACTTCTTAAGCTGATTGGAGGAGGGAAACTCACACCGTTAATCCGTATGCTTCTCGTAAACGATCATCTATTCTGCTTCTTGAAGTATGTTACAGGAAAAACAAGACATAAAAGAATATCATAACAATTTTCTGATTATAAATTCCTGCAAAAGGGGAAACCTATTATGCAGCAAACTTATATATTACAGTTCGATTTATGAAGAAGACAAAGCTATCATTCACTAAAAAGAATTGATAAT
>ML878298.1:0-17437 GCA_009831015.1 Picea engelmannii
GCACCATTATTTTTACTAATCATCAATGCATATATTATAGTAAAGGCACCAGAGTGTAAATAATATTTAAAACCCCGGTGTGTATAAAAAATGTAACGCACGGGTACATAAATTATTTTTAGTGCCCCGATGTATATTTTAAACATGAGCATCATACAATTTTGAAACGATAAATGTTATTGTACGTTATCATTTACAGAACGATGCATTTTCTCAATAGTTCGTACTGGTGCATTATTATAATTATTGTGCATCAGTGCGTATGACTCCTCAAAATGCATTGATTTCTGTATTATGGTATGCATCGTCTAGTGAGTTCAAAAGAATACAATGCACTTATATGTATATATTTTAATTCGTTGTTTTTTACAAATTTTCAATTAATCATTTCAAAATCAAATATTTTTTTATAATAATATTGTTTTATATTTTTTTTATTGACTTTTGATATAATGATTGCATTAATGCATTATCCAACCAATTACACCTATGTTATTTGTAACAATGTAAATCATCCACATATTAATTATTCGGGAACACAACATTCATTAATGCAATGAAATAAAAAACCCATTTTATTATATATGAATAAGAGACTCATTGTCATCTAAAAATAGACAACGTAAAGGTCCAGTACAATAATCAAATTGCAACCAAATTGTAATTGTTACACTTATTGGTACATGTCCTCGCACAATTGGAACAATATGTCAAGTACATTAAACAAAATCCATGATTTTCAGAGACAAATATTCCAAAACATACAACTTGCAGTAACATTCAATTATATTGTTTGTCATTCATCGATTGAACTGTTGACATTGCTCGAGCTACGTGCATGCCTCGACATTTCTTCATCATTTGTAGGTGATATTGTACTTTGGTTTTTTAACATAATGTTTTCTTGATCGACTTGTTTTTTGTGTTTCGCCCCTTCATCTTCCATCTACAAACATAAAAATAAACTGTAATAAGTATATCTACATTTATATATAGTAAAACAAACATGATTGCGTGAATAAAAAAACATACCTTAGCACCATATCTTTCATAAAAAATAGACATTCTTTCGCAGCCATGCTTAATGAATTCTCTCAAAATCTCCTATGTTGACTACATTCCATACTTTGTTTCTTGCATGTTTAATGTGACATGATAAAGCATAGTCGATATAATCAATATATATTTTTTTTTTGTTTTTTCATTAATTATAAAACAAAAGAAGTTAAACAACATAGCTACTTACAAATTGTTCAATTAAACTTTCATTCTTCAACATATACTCACAACCCATACTTAACCTAATGTTTATCAATTCATGGGTTGGCTCCTCTTTGTATGTTAGCACCTACTAGGAGACATCTGTGGACATGTGTAAATTAATTATTTAAATATAAAGATCACAACAAACATGAAATCTTAAGAAAGGCTGAAAACGTAAATACTCACAAAGTTTGCAATCAACCATTTTATTCCTTGTCATTGTATCTTATGTGTTGAATGGATTCTATATGTTTTTCTTTTCTGCAACAAAACAATTGAAAATTAGTATTTCATGTGATACTTAAATTCGATGTACATAAAAGAATAAATAAATTATTGCATACCTTTGTTGCACATTGTAGTTTGGATGGATCGTCTTGCATTGCAATTATGTTCATTTCTTTTACCATCTTCTTCTACACTTTTTTTAACATCCCTATCGACATGTCTTGGTTTTCCCCTTCTTTGTCCCTTGGAAATTTTAAAAAAACTAGGAATCATTAGATATAAAATTGACTTAATTTTAGAAAGAAAAAAAAGATCTTGATACGTATAGTAACTTCATTCGCAATGAGGTATCAACAATATTTTTACACGCCGGTGCATCAATCATACATATACACACCGATACAATATAACAATGTGATTGTGAAATCGAAAACGTTTTACATATTTTTGTATTCAGTCGATGCTTTATGAATTAAGAAAAGTACAACTTCCTACGTATTGTTTAGTACAAACTGTCGAGCATTGAACAAATTTAAGAAATGGTGATTTCTATATAAAAATAGTAAGTTTTTCATTTTAAACTCAACGGTCCAATTTGAAAACAATGTGCCCCGGTGCATATCTAGGTAAAATGTGCACCACCAACTGCAAAAATGATATTTTAATATTATTTCTAATTTAAATAAAGCGATGCTATTTACAAACAAATACACATCGATGCTCTTACTATGTACAGAGTGCACCGGTCACTGCAAAGGCATTTTTAAAAAGAAAAACCAACAACGACAAGACGGTTTGGGATCCAATGCAATGCGTGATTTCATTGCAACTAATAGGAAACACCCATATATAAATAAACAAATTCTATAAAGAATTTTTGCTTAAAAAAAATCTTCTTGTGAAATATAGAAGGAGAAAGCAAAAAAACAATGAGGAAATTAGGACTTCTAATATTGAAAGTAACTATGAAACCATTTTTTTTTTGGGAATGCACTGAAAATTGTTTGAATCAAATAGGAGAATGATTAAGATGATTAATAGAATGAAATCATATACCTGAAATTTCTCCTCTGCATATTAATATGCGATTTACAGTAATCCCCCTCGAATTTAGCTCTTAAAAAAAAATCCACCCACTCAGAAGTCTTTGCTGATAAATCTTTGTTGCACAAATCTTCTTTCTAAAATTTGGAAAACAAATAAAATAATGAATAGGGTTTTCCTTTATAAACACAAAAACTCAAATTCTTGCTCATTTTTTCGTTGTATATTTCGACGCATTGATAATAAATGCATGTGTTTTTTTTTATTATCAAAAGTTACATTTCCGGTGCACTATACCGTGTGTACATATAACACACCAATTTATTTTCATAATAAATTTCAAAGTATTCATAGTAAGCCCGTGTTATTTTTCTAACTTGATTCAGGCTATGCGCTATACAATTCGAAACACACCAGTGTAATGTGTAATTAATAATGCACTGAAGCAATGTGTAAGTAATAACACACCATAATACAGTTAAATTTGCACAATGCAAATGCAAACATCCACATTTAAATTTTGTGGAGGTTTTGCTTGGTGGAGGCAATAATGGAGGTTAGTCTTCGGTGCTTCTCTTAATTAAACACACTGGTGCTTCTCTTAATTAAACGCACCAATGCATTTGGTTTATCCATACGCATCGGTGCGCCTTTATATGATGAAGCGCACCATCAAGTTATAAAATTTAGTCGAAGTTATTTTCGAAGTTAGATTGTTCTATGCTACCCAAGATGACAGTTTTGGCTAAAATGCAGGAAAAAATGAATTAGAATATCAAATGGCCAATTCTCCATATTCCAACTCATTCCATATCTTTGGAAGTCCTTCAAGTTCTCTCACGTTGATAGCAATACATCTAGATTTGATTGATAATTCATTCATCTCATTGAATTTATGTTATGTATGCAGGTGCAATTTATTTATTGTTCATTGAATTTTACAAGATCAAGATTCGGGATCGAGTTTAGATGCTCAAGATATTTCCATAGTCCATGTCATCTCATGAATTGTAGCTTGGGAAAATCCCAACCCAAGTCACAAAGGTGAGAAAACTACAAGAGTACCTATCCACTGTCACCTTAGATAGACACTCCTCTCGCTTTAGTGATGAAGAAATCACCACAAGGGGGACTCTTGGTGACCCTAGGGGGATTGAGATGGAAAGTGAGATGATGATGATGAACACCCCTATAGGTCAAGTTTGGAGATAGTGAAAGGCTTGAATATGAGTCTCGTGAAAGGATAAATGGATGCCAAGTGTTGTGTACTTGCAAAACAGTGTTAGCTCTGCCATGAATAAGACACATGATAGATATAAAATCCTTAAACCAAAGGGAATCAAGCAAGAACCTTTTCTATCCTAAATTGAAACAATATGGAAATATATACATAAAAAATAAATGATGTTAATAGCTACAAATTTAACCATCCAAAATCTATTACAAAATATCAGAAATAAAGCTAACAATGACTAGTCAAACTTCCAATGATTAAAGCAAGACTTTGGTGATGATTAATGGTTATTATGTGATGTTATCAACAAGTTTTTATGACAGCCAAGTGGTTGTAGCAAAAAATTGCTACATAAACAATATCTAACCACAAAAATCAACAAGTAAACCGTCCAAATGATAGCCAATAATTAGTAGAGAAAAAATCTAGGTTCACAAGTAAATTTCAACGGTAAAATAGTGAGCAAAGGTTGAAAGAAGATGTGTTTTTTGCGGTCCTAATGGTTGTAGCATTAATTTGTAAAAACAAAGAGAGTTACTTGGCTAAAGAAGACGCCCTTAGGGCACAAGAATGCTTATAACATATAGAAAATAATCCAACTTGAACAATTGCAATATCTCATAAATTCATGTATACTAATGCAAGAATATTATATCTCTAATGCAACTTAGACTAGTTCCAAATCAATTGGGTTATGGAGTCTCTTGTATAAGAGCTAGTTTTTTTACTTCTCTAGGCTGTAAGCCCTTTTATTCCATAAAGAAAACAAAACTAGCAAGGTAAATCTAGGAGGGTGTAAGCCCTTTTATTCATTCTAGCAACCTTTGCAAAAATATAGTTTATTCAAAGATAACAAGGTAGACTTGAAGGAGGGTGTATGCCCTTATACTCCTCCAAGGGTCTAGACAAATCAATGCTTGAAACAAGAAGAAACTAAACAATAAATGCATAAATTCCTTACCAGTTCCAAGAATAACATGAAGAAACCCTTCTTTATCAAGTATATTCCACCAAAATACCAAAAACAAGACTTCCAAGAGATAACACCTTATTTATCTTCACCAATAGACAAAGTACTAGTATCCAAGAGACATTCAAGAGAGAGATAGAGAAAAATGCCCAAGTAGGGCGAAAATTTCAGCCATGTAGTATGTAATTCTCAAATGAGTTATGATACCAAATGAAATGAAAGTGACCTCTACTTATAGGAGATCACTAAAAACCAATTTGTCCACTTTTTTAAAAGTCAACATCAAATTAGATAGGTTGACTTCCCTTTTTGTCTTTTACAACTTAAAATTACAAATTTATAAAATAAATTCCCCTTTTAGGGGTGACGTCATGCCCTAAAAGGTGACGTTATGCCTCCTAGAGAGACATTGGAGCCTTTGGTGAAGAACCTTGGGCCTCCAAAGGCCATAAGCCATGCCACCAAGTGCTCTAATGTATGATAAGTCTCTCTCTCTCTCCATCAGACCATGCCACATCATCATCAACCATGAGAAACCCCATCAAACCCTAGCTCCTATGTGATGTCTAGGGCATAGAAAGTGACGTTTTGTGCCTTCCAAGGCCAACATTGGGGTGCAAAAGGCTAGAACATACTCATATCATGGTGTCTGAGTGCCTCCAAAGGCAATGTTCCTCTTCCCATTTGTCCAAGGAGAGGGGGTGCATCATCCTACCTGTGGAATTCATGCCCCAATGAAGGTCCAAGTGACCTTGTGCCTCCATTAAAAAGACTTCCACCTGCCAAATCCCTATAAAGATAAATAGATTCTCCCTCCAAGGGTCCACAAGTCACATATATTATGCCAAGTAAGCCATCTCTAATAACAGAACCACCCAAACATGTGCATCAAATCCCCCCTTTTCAAAATAAACAAATGCTCAAATACCTTATACAACTTGCCAAATTTAAATATAGGAGGGTTGTCATGGTGACCTATTGGGTGGATCATTCCCCAAGTCAAGGAGTGTTTCCCAAGAAGACCCTCTCTAAGTCATGCAAAACAATATGATGTGGATAGGGGTGTAAATTTTGGGCATGGGGTTTCTTGACATACAAGGGATCATATTGTCTCATTTATGGGTGTCTTTGTAGAGGGTGTGTTGCATCCTCATTTTCAATGCAACCTTTTTCCAAGACCTTTAATTTTCCATTAATTAATTAAAGTCTAAACATTGAGTACTATATGCAAGGGAAAGTAAAGAGTACCGCAATTACACTTGAGGCTAGAACCATTGAGTGCCATGTGCAAGGAAAGTAAAAGACACCGCAATGCATTCCCTCAATAAGCGAGACATTTGTTAGTTATGTATTTTATTTTACCGATCCTTGAATTTTGTGGAGAAGCATTTCATTACTCTCAGGACCTTAGGGCAAGCATTTCAAGGATAATTTATTGGCTTTTATCTTTTTCCATATACAAGCCTCTGGGCCTTCAACCCCTTCCCATGAAATGAGGTAAAATCCCTTCTTGGGTCAATAATGCCTAAAAACCCAAAATATGAGGAGACGGAGGGAAATGAGGGTGGAAAATGATAAGTATGGACGAGAGTGGTGTGATGACTCTTCAATCCCCCCCCACTAGTTTCAACCCTATCCCCGAGGGTTACCCACTTGCTAAGACAACATGTCAACCACCAAGGTGAAATGAGGCAAAAGGAATAATTTCCAAGCAAACATTTTCAAAATCAAGAAAGGACCCTTTGCAACATGTTCAAATGCTTCATTTATTAGGATGACACTGACCACGACATCAGACTTGTTACCTCATGGAGCAACACATGTTGTCATCTGTGAGCCAAACTGGGTGTGGTGGATGTTGCTACCATCGATCGAATGGTGATGTGTGGTGATTGATGGGATATGCCTGCTAATATGCCTCTCGGTACTCCATGTTTGCAACCTACAGGCCTCGAGACATCATATCCTTAGTTATCTCTAAGAACAGACGACAACAGTCCCAAAATTTTGCAAGCTCTTATCCAGAGAAATATACTGCAAGTAGATGTTTGATGAAAATGGACAGCTTCTTTACCCTACCAATCCTAACATGCCATCTTCCAACAACTAGCTCGTGTCAACGATATTACACCATGAATTGGATCTCTTTTATATAGACAACACCGTAGGGTGTAAGAAAAACATGATTGAGTAATTGTATTTTTGGATTTTCGATGGAAGTAATGTAAATGTATTGCTTAACTTGACATTTGTTTTATAAAGGGTTTGGTTTCATGTTTATTATTGGGAAAAAATGTCCTTGCTTCTAATAAGTGTTTGGTATAATGTTTGAACATATTAAAAATATTGTATTACTAATATTATCGATGTAATGTTCAATATTTTTACAATCAAGATTCTGATGACGAGCGACTTGTCCACCATCTACCATTGCACCTTACTATAATGTCAAGTCATGAGCTTACTCGTAAACCAAAATAGCTAAGACAGGAAGCATATCGAGAATGGTTGAAACAACCACCTATTGAATTCCCACTATGTCCCAAGTCACCAATTCAATGTTGGGTTGTTATATTATTTGCAGTGAAAGTATAATCGAGGTGAATCGACTGACGGTCAAAGTCGAGGTAGAGCAACAACATTGACAGCAAGTCGAAGTTGAGGTGGATTGAGAGTAGGTCGAAGTCAAGGTAGATCGACAGCAAGTCGAAGGTCGAGGGAATCAACCGAGTAAAGTCAAAGTCGAAGATATCGACAACAAGTCAACCAACAAGAGGTCGAAGTGTGGACGTGAAACAACTGAATAGAGACCGAATGAAGGCCGACAAGTAGTCGACTGGTAAACCCGACTTGGAGTCGACTGTAAAAGAATCCTGGGATTTACGGGATTTGTAGCCAATGATATGCATAGATATGTAATTGTTTTTGGGCGAAAATCTTTAGGGGTTTTCCTATTATAAAGCCTATACAGAGGCATGTTGTAAGGCCGTAAAGGCTAATGCGAGAATGCTAATGATGTAATGCTAATGCATGGTAAATTGTAGGTTGTTGGTCATGCACATGTAACCCGAATTGGCTACAGGGTTGTTCTTGCATGTGCAAGAGGGTATGATGTCGATTGTGTCTTAGGTGTGGACCAAGGTTAGACATGTAACCTTTTATTCTAAATGAATAATACAACAAGAGAGGAGAATTCTCAAAGGAATGTTGGTTTTCCCGGTTAAGGATTTCCAGGGTAAAATCTCAGTGTATTGTGTGATTGCTTGTGTCATTTGTGTTCTTGATTAAATTCTTCTTCTCTTCTACTAGGATTAGTGTGGAAGTGCCCTGTATTTCCTGGCATGTGGTATCAAAGCTTAGGTCTCCCCTGACAAGTGAATTATCAGAACGATGTAATGCTTTGGCGATTATATCAAATATTTATTTGCCAATCTTGAATCTACGAACTAAACCCTAGGTACAGTAAGAGTCGTAAGTCATAAATTGTTTTAAAGATCATGATAAAGAATGGCGAGCAATTCCAAAATAGAGATAGAAAGATTCAATGGCCATAATTTTGAGCTCTGGAAGCTTAAAATGGACAATGGTCTGTCCAGGTACCCAACCGATAGTCATGTCGACAGAAAAATGATAGAAACTCGAAAGAAAAGCAAGAAGTTGGATTCAGTTTTGTCTTGCAGATTCGGTGTTGTTGAATGTCTCGGGTGAATATTCAACCCATAAATTGTGGGACAAGATGAGAAGCTTATACCAATCAAAATATCTGGTAAATAAGTTGTTTCTCATAAATAAATTGTATCTTCTAAGGATAAGTGATGGCAGTTCGGTGACTGAGCATTTAAATGTGTTTAATATCGTGTTAAGCCAGTTATCGTATGTGGATATAAAGATCATTGTTGAGGAGAAGTGTATCAACCTATTATGTTCTTTTCTAGACTCCTGGGATAGCTTATTCATGGCTATTGGGAGCAATGCAACCACATTAGTGCTAGAGGATGTGGTTGCTTCTCTATTGTCGAAAGAAATGAGAAGAAAGAACATGGAAGGATTGACCAAAGATGCTCTGGTAGTGAGAGGTAAACCAGTAGACAAAGATAAAGGAAGATTCTCCGATAGAAAGTTCAAGTCGTAGGGTGGATCTAAATCCCTAGCTCAGTCAACGAGAAGATGATGGAAATGTGTTTAAGTTGGGCAGTATAAAAAGGAATGTAAGTCGAAGGCAACATAAGGTCGTGTTGGATCCGACGAGAAGCAGTCGACTGAGAGAAAGACGACCTCGGAGAAGGGAGGTTATGTGTACCTGACATCTACCAGTACACAGTCGGATCAAGATTTTTGGTTGATTGACTCAGGAGCATCCTATCCTATGACACCACATAAAGAATGGTTATGTGGATATGAACAATATGATTGGGGTGATGTGTTATTGGGGGAAGACTTGACAACCAGAATTGTCGGATGAGGAAGAGTCCGACTGACACTGCAGGATGGGAGGAAAATAAACCTTCTAGGTGTGCTACACATTCCAAGTTTGGAAAAAAACCTGATATCTATCAGCAAGATGAGTGATGCAGGTGTGTATACTCAGTTTCAGAAAGATTCGTGCAAGATGGTCAGAGGTGGGATGGTCTTAATGAAGAGAATTTGGATTGGTACCCTGTACAAGTTGTTAGGGAACCTCGACTCAACTGGATGCAACAACATTGTTGCCCCTGAAATCGACTCGACTGCAACTCGACTCGACTCGATGTCGATACAACTCGACAAGACATGATGAGCTCGACCCAACCAATTTATGGCACAAGAGGATGGGACACATTGGAGAAAAAGGACTTCGAGCTATAAAAAGCAAAGGTATGGTTGAAGGTTTTTCTAAATGTGGTTTATAAGTCAAATTTTGTGAACATTTCGTATATGGGAAACAAAGTCGGGTGAGGTTTCCATCTGGAGCGACAAGGGAAAATGGGATTCTAGTACTGGTGCATAGTGATGTGTTTGGCCTTGTTACAATGCCTTCACTTGGTGGATCCCTATATTATGTATCTTTCATAGATGATTTTTCTAGGAAGACATGGATATATTTCCTGAGGAAAAAATCAGAGGTTATCGAGAGATTTAAGGAGTTTAAAGCTCTTGCGGAAAACCAGACAAAGAAGAGGATTAAAGTGTTGAGGACTGACAATGGTGGTGAATTATGTGGAAAGGAATTTGATTAGTTCTGTAAGCAGTGTGGAATATCATGCCAAAATACCACACCATATACCCCAATGCAAAATGGAGTTGCCGAGAGAATGAACATAATGTTGATGGACAAGGCAAGGATCATGCTCAGTGGTGCTGGGCTCGCACAAGAATTATGGGCAGAGGTAGTCAAGACTGCAATATTTCTGGTGAATATGTCTCCTTCATCGACACTAGTTGACATGACTCCAAATGAGGTATGGTATGGTAAGAATCCGTCGGTGGCACATCTCAAAGTATTTGGCTGTGATGCATTTGTGCATGTTCCCAAAGAAAAGAGGAGCAAGCTAGACAAGAAGGCAGTCAAATGTATTTTCATCAGATACAAAGAAGGGATGAAAGGATATAAGATCTGGGATCCTGCATCAAGGATAAAAATGTATAGTCGAGTTGTGGTCTTCAGAGAAGTCGGAGGTAAATCCAAGCTTGAGGAAGTTGTTCAAATTGAGAATAATCCCGATAGGGTGCGGTTTGAACTGAGGAACTAAGTGTTACACGACAAAATTACTCAACTAGATAAGTGTCGCATGTCCCTCTCAATTGTCGTAAGTGTCGCATCTTCCTTACGACTTTCGCAAGTGTCGCAAGTTGTTCACAAGTGTCGCAGACATTGTTCAAGCATACTGCCATAATGACGACACTAAGGAGGCACTTAAAACATCTCATGCACTTGATTTGGAGAATAAGAATTGATTAACTGAAGTCAAGGAACTCTTAACACCTGAGAAGAGCTCTTAAACAAAGGTTCTGAGGGTGAGCACTCCCCTATATTAGTCTTAGGAGTGCTGACACTCCCCTATAAGGCCTCAGGGAGCGTTATAACGCCCTCCTACCCCTATGAAGGAGCGATATCCACATTTGGAGAGTTGACGCTTCCCTCAAGCTTCCTAGGGAGCGCTACAACGCTCTGATGCCCCTTTTGAGGGAGCGCTGCCTAATCTGAGGCAGTAGTTGGCCCGTTGAGGAGAATAAGGGGAGGATATTTCAAGTTTAGAAGGCAGTTGCATTCAAATTCTTGGTTCTATAAGGAGATCCCTGATCTAAGGAGGAGGTTCCTCAACTTGTTCTAAAGTTAACTCAAGAGGTTAAGCTCCTCTTAACCTATATAAGCAAGCTCTATGATGGTAAAAAAGGGGAAGAATTTCTAGCATGAAACCTATGATCTCATAGGAAACACACAGTCAGTTGAAGGAGAGTGATCAGTGAAGCTGCTGCCATCCAGGTTGTGGATCTGTCGAGCAAGGGTTAGACGAAGGGGACTTGACGAAGTTGTCACATTCGCATCTACGATTGTAAGTACCGCTGTCGTTATTCTCATTAATATGACACGCTTGGCTTGTTTCTTTCTAGTTTGTGTTTGATTTTACATGAACTTATCGTTAATAGATAGATCTGTTTTCAAGCTAATATCAATAGAGTAGGAAGTGGTCGTACTTTGTTTGTCTACAGGACTCAGCGAGGAGCGAGAGTCCGGAGTTCGATTCGGAGCGTGCAGGGACAAACGTCGATTAAAAGGTACCTCTATCATCCTTCCTTCTCATGTATTAGTTTGTGTAGATCTGAAAGGAAGTCAGTGTCCACGAGTCGCCAGTTTCTGTTGTAGGAAAATCTCCCTGCGGACAGGTAGATTTCCTCCTATACCTTTTTATCAATACAATTATGGATCCGCAGTGTATTTTATGGCGGCCATATCTCGCAAGTCTTGATTACCCAAGCATAGGTATGCCTGCCTTGGGTTTTGAAATATGTCATGATATTTGTTGGATGTTTGTGTGCAGCTTCCGTCAGGTTCTCCAAGTCTATACCCTTGCTTGAACATCTACAAAGTATTTCAGTTATCAGTTTGCATCTTCTAACTTCATACTTTGGGGGGCATTCTGTTACACGTCAAAATTACTCAACTAGATAAGTGTCGCATGTCCCTCTCAATTGTCGTAAGTGTCGCATCTTCCTTACGACTTTCGCAAGTGTCGCAAGTTGTTCATAAGTGTCGCGGACATTGTTCAAGCATACTGCCATAATGACGACACTAAGGAGGCACTTAAAACATCTCATGCACTTGATTTGGAGAAGAAGAATTGATTAACTGAAGTCAAGGAACTCTTAACACCTGAGAAGAGCTCTTAAACAAAGGTTCTGAGGGTGAGCGCTCCCCTATATCAGTCTTAGGAGCACTGGTGCTCCCCTATAAGGCCTCAGGGAGCGTTATAATGCCCTCCTACCCCTCTGAAGGAGAGTTATCCACCTTTGGAGTGCTGGCGCTTCCCTCAAGCTTCCTAGGGAGCGCTACAGCGCTCTGATGCCCCTTTTGAGGGAGCGCTGCCTAATCTGAGGCAGTAGTTGGCCCGTTGAGGAGAATAAGGGGAGGATCTTTCAACTTTAGAAGGCAGTTGCATTCGAATTCTTGGTTCTATAAGGAGATCCCTGATCTAAGGAGGAGGTTCCTCAACTTGTTCTAAAGTTAACTCAAGAGGTTAAGCTCCTCTTAACCTATATAAGCAAGCTCTATGATGGTAAAAAAGGGGAAGAATTGCTAGCATGAAACCTATGATCTCATAGGAAACACACAGTCAGTTGAAGGAGAGTGATCAGTGAAGTTGCTGCCATCCAGGTTGTGGATCTGTCGAGCAAGGGTTAGACGAAGGGGACTTGATGAAGCTGTCGCATTCACATCTACGATTGTAAGTACCGCTGTCGTTATTCTCATTAATATGACACGCTTGGCCTGTTTCTTTCTAGTTTGTGTTTGATTTTATATGAACTTTTCGTTAATAGATAGATCTATTTTCAAGCTAATATCAATAGAGTAGGAAGTGGTCGTACTTTGTTTGTCTACAGGACTCAGCGAGGAGTGAGAGTCCGGAGTTTGATTCAGAGCGTGCAGGGACAAACGTCGATTAAAAGGTACATCTATCATCCTTCCTTCTCATGTATTAGTTTGTGTAGATCTGAAAGGAAGTCAGTGTCCACGTTAAGCATTTTATGTCTTAGAGTTAAGGTCTAGCTCTTTGAGGCAATCTACCTGTCCGCAGGGAGATTTTCCTACAACACTAAGAACATGATTCAGATGAGCCGATTGAACGTGAGGAAGAGGTGGAACAACAGACTCTGGTGGTAAGGAGGCTAGAAAGAGTAAGAAAACCAGTAGAAAGGTATAGTCTACCCAACTTTTATTATGCATTCATGTTAACTGCCATCGACGATGAGCCCAAGTCGGTCGGTGAGGCAATCAACTCGATAAAGGGTAAACTCTGGAAGGACACCATGGTCGAAGAGATAAAATCCTTGTACAAGAATGAGACATGGGATTCAGTCAAGTTACCTAATGGAAGAAAGCTCGTCATTAGCGAGTGGGTGTTTAAGAAGAAGATGAATGTTGCAGGACAAGTCGAGAATTTCAAAGCTTGATTGGTAGCGAAAGGATATTCCCAAGTCGAGGAAGTCGACTTAAGTGAGATTTTTCCCTTGTTGCAAAACTAACTTCCATTAGAATACAAATGTCTCTGGTTGCAACATTCGATCTGGAGATAGAACAGATGGATGTGAAGAGAAAAATCCTACATGGGGACCTGGAAGAAGAAATATACATGAAACAACCTCAAGGATTTGTAGTAAAGGGAAAGCAAGAGTTGGTGTGCAAACTCAAAAGATCCCTTTATGGTATAAAGCAATCGCCAAGGATGTGGTACTAGAAGTCTTACACATACATACTTAGTTTGGGATTTGTGAGAAGCAAAGATGATCATTGCATATATTCCAAGGAAGAAGGTGGGCGCTACATATATCTAGATTTATATGTCGATGACATGTTGCTGATTGGAAACAACATGGACACAATAAAGGAGGTGAAGAAGCAACTATCCTCCAAGTTTGATGTGAAGGATCTCGGTGCAACTAACTTCATTCTAGGAATGGAGATTAAGAGAGATCGAGCCGCTAGAAATCATTGGTTGAATCAGACGAAGTATATTGAAATTGTTCTAAAATGATTCAACATGCAGGATTGCAAACCAATGAAGGTGCCAATTCCCGTGGGAGCAAGGCTTAATGTTGAACATTGTCCAAAGCCACAGGAAGAAATAGAGGACATGGCACATGTTCCTTATGCAAGTGTGGTTGGTAGTCTAATGTATGCGATGGTTTTCACTTGACCATACATTTCCCATGCAGTGGGAGTGTTGATCAGATACATGTTGACACCTAGAAAGGAGCACTGGACAACTGTCAAGAGAGTATTCAGGTATTTGTGTGGCATGAAGGATTATTCTATATGCTATGTTAGCACCATGATTTTCATAGCTAAGGTTATAGGTTTGTCAAAAAGTTTGTAAAGTCATATTTTGGTCTTTGAAATACTAGAGTATTCCTAATTGAGTCATAATGTGTGCGTGGTTTGTCTCATGAGATGGTTCAAATTCCTTGGGTCATTGTTAAAATAAAAAGAAAGATGCATGTCAAAAGGGAGTCAAGTTATAGGTTTGAGTCAAAGGGTTTTTGTGTCTATTTCATAATACATCATTACACATCACGAAAGACAAGAAATTATTAAAGGATGTTTACCACATGAAAGAATTTGAAAAGGTCCTTGGTTTTTGGATTTGAAATAATTTCACAAGGTGGGAAGTGGTATGTGAAGGTCGAGTCATTAGTCTAGGAGGGAAAGTCTTTTCAAAGTGTATCAATAATCATCATCACATGTGATTAAGTCAGTAAAATGGTGATGATGACATCTCATGTCATTTGTACCTTGGAAACTGAAAAAATGTGCACGTTGTGCAAACGTGTAGTGCAAGTTACTTGGATGAGTTTCAAAAGTCTTTTCATAAAAAAAAGGCACTTTTCCCTTTCAAATCTCTTCTTATCATCTCGTGCATGCATCTTCACCGCCTTTTATCCATTTGCATGCATCCTCAACCTGTGAATCAATCATTTCCTCTCGAGCAAGATCCAAGAATCCTCTGCTACGCAAACCAGTTGCTCGCTACGCAAATCTTGTGCAGGCTCCCTCGCTACGCAAGCTCTGTGTAGCATTCTTTGCTATGCACACTATGTTGTAGTTTCTCTCGCTACACATCCCATATTCACTTGTTTGTTGTGTAAAAACCATTAAAGCTTGTTTTGTCCATGCTATTTACTTGCTCAATAGCCTGCCTCTCATACAGTGACAGATTTTGTGCTAATTCGAGCAAACCCTATCCCTAATGATTTGATGTGTAAGTTTCCCGCAGAGTTTTGAAGACCTCTCTACCTGTAATAGTTTTGAGTTCATGTTGTAGAAAAATCCATAGAGCTATGACAACACAGGAGAAGAAGAAGTATAGGGGAGGCGACATGTTGAGGTATGAGCCACAAAGTCTAACTTTGGCGAATTCAGACCCTGGATTCAGAGTGTCTTTTGAGTAGGTCGGGTGCATAAGGTTTTGTGAGAATATGCAAGGGTATAACATGCAGTTAACAAAGGGGTTTACCCTAAATTATAATGGTGTCCATACAACAATTTCTAAGGTCATTTTCCTAGTGTCAGAGGAGACAATAACTGCTGCAACAGAGATTCCAATCCAAGGAGAAAAATGGTTTAAAGGTATGCTTCTTGATCCTGTGTTTTATACTAATTTCCTTAAGCCCAAGTACAGAGAGCAGAAGATTGGTGCCACTATCCCCAGGGAGTATGTTTTGGAGCCCTATGAGAAGTTATTGAGGGTAATCCAAAGGTATTTCACTTGTGAGGGTAGGTTTGATAGGGTATACCAGTACCATGTAAGAATCCTCATGCATTTCACAGAAAAGAGCCCCCTAAACTTACCTTTTTACCTATATAGAAGCTTAGGTAAAATGACAGATAAAGTCCAAGTCAAGGTTGACCAACTTAAGAATAACTTGTTTCACTTTTCCTTGGTAAAGCTGCTAGTGGTTGTGGAGCTTAGAAAACTGAACAGGGATATGGACTCCTTCTTAGCGTCAACAAATATCCCCCTAGACCCCAAAGGAGATACCCCCTTATCTGTAGAAATATTGGCCTCTAACAGTTTAGGTGGAAAAGGAAGAAGTGTTGCAGAATAGGGAAAATAAAAAGGAAAGGTGTGGTGAACCAAGCCAATTCACCAGGTAAATACCCAATGTAGGTAAGACAACAGGTTATAATCCATAAAGGATAATATATTAAATAATGTATATAAATATGAGATGATATTACAATGAGAAATAAGGGCCTTATATATCCACATAGGGTGCCCTTTCATGAAGAGATGTGTCCTTTCATTAGGATGTCATAACTCTTCATTATTAATTATTATTTATTAGTTATTTGTATTTGTCATTTATTATTATTATTATTATATATTTATTTATGTTACATTGCCTTCCTCTTAAACATGCTTTGTCCTCAAAGCATAAATACTAAAGTCTTCCCCTTAACTTTTATTCTGGCTTGCATTGTCTTCTCAATATATTTTGTGCTTGTAGTTGCGATACTCGACGAAACAAGATAATATAACCTTTGAATTCCTAAACTAATATGTTTCATCTTTTGGGAAGTGACCCATCCCAAATCCACCTTCATTGGAACTGCTTGATTATCAATTGTTCTGACAAGGCTTCTCATTTCAGGCTTCCATACAAGTTGTTTATTTTGTCTTTGTTTCTTTACAATGTTGTAGTTTAGTTGTCGGTAAAAAGAACATTGTTCATATTCCTCTTGACTTTGTTGTTGGTCGTAAAGACTCTTGTGAGTCAGATGATGATAAGGCACCATAATCTATTTTGAATCTTTTTTTTTATCTCTCTTCAACTCTTGATACTATTGGTAATTCAACTAGATCGGTGTTTATTCCCTTCTCTGAGGTCTGGAATTTTTTAGCTGGAAGCTTCTTGATTTTAATAGGTTCAAGTATTGTTTCTTCACTGGTCATTGCTTCTTTACTGTAAAATTGTTCTAACCTTTCCTTTTGTGATTTCTTCTCCTTCTTCAACTTCTTGATTTGTGTGACCAAACTTTGATTATGGTTCTTTAGACGACAAATTTCTGCGTCTTTATCTATGATAATTTTGTCAAACTCTTTTTGGATCTCAAGTATTGACTGTTGTTTATCCGAAAGTAGAATTTTGGATATCTGATCAAGATTTTTTTATGTAGATACCGAATCTGACTTCATTGAGACGTCATGCAATGTTATTTTTTTCTTCTTGTAAGAAAACATTAAATTTTTTTTCTCAAGGTTTAATATTAAGCTACCCAACGTCTCTAACCAAGTCGAGTCGAGGATTATATCAACCTCTTTTTCATATATAGTTGTAACCTCGAAATTTGATACGAGTTTATAATCTTCGAGTGTCAATGGTAAATCCTTGATGTCATATTTAGTGCAAAAAAAAAGTCTTTTGTTTCGATTACATTTGTCGTTGGAATTATTAATTGATTCGCCAAATCCATACTTATGTGATTTTTCTTCTTATCTGGG
>WSFP011472934.1:0-17437 GCA_009831015.1 Picea engelmannii
CAGCTAGAACATAGTTAGAGACCGCATAAAAAATCAGTTGCATACATAAATCACGACCTTCGAATTGACAAACTTGAATACATACCTCTTCAACTTGTTTAACCTGGTTTTGATGTTTTGAGGATCAACACAGTCTCGAGAGGTTTTCTTTTCTTCTTTGGATGCTATGGAATTCAAACTTGTGCGCATAATGAAAATTTTCAAAGCTTCTAGAGATTTAAACATGGATGAACTTACCTTGTCGAATCAGCCATTCAATTCAGGTTATGAGTGTAGTTTTATTAAATCCATCACCATATCTTCAGAGACGTTTAAAATTAAATTGGATCGTGGGCTGACGACGCGAGTTGTAACATGGCTTATCGACGATTTCAAACTGTTGTTGTTCAATCGATGCACGAGGTAGAAAAAAATGCAGGATGAAGCATTAACTGGTTTATTAAATGTCAGAATCGGATCATATCTTATGCCGAAAACATCCCATAGTTTCGCTAGTCCTTTTGGTGAGTCGGGGGTTGAGATTTTTCTTCAAACACTTTTCGTTGATATCTTCTTGCAAAAGCTCTGATGCCGATCGATCTTGTTGTACAGAACTTATGTGGAAAACCTGACCAGGAGGTGTGACTAGGACGTAGGGAACCTTAATATGGATCAGGATGAAAGTAGGTCGTATGACACCCTTACGTGATAAAGACATGTGGCACTTGAGACCGATGTCTTCATTTACTCGTGTTAATCAGAATCAAGAATTTATTAAAGTTATATGTTCTAAAACCCGATCCTATATTGCTGACGTCGAAAAGTATCAAGGATCGATGATCGATGATAAACCTACCCAAGTTCTCTAAGATCAACTCTCTCGAAAAAGTCTCTATGCCGAAAGTGTATCGGAGATCGACGATATGTTTGTCATAGAAAAAAAACGATTGGTTTGACCTTTCTGGATTTCCCTGACCCTGATAAAGTGCATCGGTCATCGACTATCGATGATTTCTTTACAACCTTTGTCAATGCATATCCTTCCCATATTGTGCCGATGCCAATGGGGATTATCTATCTCTTGAAAATTTGTGGTGAATAACTTACACAAACCAAATCCATTGTCTGCCGATGTTGATGGTGCATCGACGCTCGACGACTATTGTAACTGTGTGACCACCTTACCTGCTTGAATTTTTCCGACGTCGAACATAAGCGCGTTAGGTGCAATGTTAGCTGCAGATTATTAGTTCGGATGTCAAGTCATTTTAGACACGAGGTTTCATAAGTTCAAACAAACCTAACTTGATTGATAAGAGTCATGAAGAAAAAAACAAAGATAAACCATTCCCCACAGTGAAATCAATTTAGACAGTAAAAGAAAATTAAGTGGTACCCAAAAAGTGATAAAATTTCATAAGGCTTTTAGGGTTTGTTGAGCACTCTAAAACTAGCGAATTACTGGGTGAAAGAAGAATCTTTGTTCCTTCCATGGTCCTAGCTGATGCAGAAGCTGGTTAAGAACTTAACTGGTTTTGTTTTTATTAGAGTCTCTTTTATCCTTGCGTTTGAAATTCCTCTGGTTCGTGAATCTGGTCCTGCCTATGGGGTTTCAATATTTATTCCACCTTCATTCCTTTTAACCATGACCCACTCCCCCTTTTGACAAGAGTCAAGTAAGTCATTCACTGGCACCGGGCCTTTTAGTTATCATAATTCACTTGTTGCGGTGTTTCTCTATTGCCAACAAGCGTCCATAGCCCCGACGGAGTCACCCCTATGTCACAAACCTTTGTCCACTACCAACGAGCATCCATAGCCCCGACGGAGTTATCTGCATACCCTCTCCCACTTCATTCTCATTTGATATAATTTATTTATTTTTGGCAGAGATACCCTGAGTGAGTGGGAGAGGAGGACGTTTGTTATCTGCAAGATGAGATGGTCAAGGTGAAATTTCTCCTAACTTTGTCTTGAGGTACATGTAGTCCTTTCCAACTTACCATCTTTCCCTCTAGGTTTTACCATACCACTAGATGGACACTTCATCACTTGCCAAGGTTGGTTGTTTGTAACGATTAGATACAAAACCCTTTTGAGAAACCACAGTTTGCCCAACATTTCTTATGTTGCATGTGAGCGTGATTCAGGAATGGATTTTGCTACACTGTATTGATTAAGGTCAACCAATGCCTTGCGGAACACCACTTTATTGCACAAAAAAAAACCACACAAAAGAAAGACAAAAATAAAGGACTCCGCAATCAGCCTACCTAACACCTACAAAATAAATTAACATGAAAACACATACATTTTTTTTTTAACAGAAGTATTGTTTTAGGGTCTGGCCATTCACCAGGAGGGTGTCAAGTTCTCCCCTCATATTTTTCAACCGATACGTTCCTTCCCCAAGTTTCTCGGCTACCTGGAAAGGTTCGAGACATAGACTCTGAAACTTTGAATGTCTTCCCTTCGGTTCATTTTCCCTATCCCATTTCACGACTAAGTATCCTACTTCAAAATTATTCTCTTTGGCCTTATGCTTGTCAAACCACCTTTTAACTATCTGTTGATGAGCAATGAACTTTGATTTTTATTTCTCCCTTTCTTCTTCCAGCATGAGGAGGGTATCAATCCTTTGTTGAATAATCGATGAGGGTTGTCCTCTAGAACCACGAGAAAGCTAAAGATACGAAAGATATAGCCCGTTTGGGAGGATGGCTTCTTGTCCGTATACCAGAAAGTATGGGGAGTTCCCTATAGCTTCCTTGGGTGTTACTCTATCGGCCCATAAGGCATTATGAAGTGAACTATGCCAATTCCTCTGATTGTCTGCAACTGTCTTCTTCAATATCCTCACTAGGTTCTTATTGTTGATTCTGCCACTCCATTCCCCTATGGATAGTAGTTTACAGAGTATCTAATTATGATTCCTTTATCCAAAGAAAACTTTGTTAGCATGGTGGAATAAAAGTAAACAAAATTATAAAAAACAAGAACAGAAGGCATACTGAACCTTGTGATCAGCTGTTGTTCTATGAATTGAATTACCACCTTTTCATTTACATGATTCAGAGGGACGACCTCTTCCCATTTCGTGAAATAGTCCGTAGAAATCAGTATGTATCTATGTTGTTTTGAAGAACTCGATGTAATTTATCCTATGACATCTAACCCCCATTGCTTGAATGGTCTGGATATGGCCACTGGTTGGAGTGGGACAACTACTCTCTTTTCCCTCCCTGCACTTATTTGACAAATTTTATAGTTTCTAGTGTATGTATGAGCGTCCCTAAATAGAGTAGGCCAGTAATAGATGGCTCTTAGTATCTTGTGAGCGGTGGTATTCCCAACAAAGTGTCCTTCTGCAGGACAATCATGGATCTCCTTTAGAACCTTGTCCGTGTCTTCACATTCGAGACATCTCAAAAGTACCCCATCATAATTCACACAGAAGAGATATGAGGCGATATTGTGCCAATTTTAGTCTGAGAGATATCATTTCCTTAGGGTTTAGATTTTCTTGTCAAGTCCCATGATGCATGAGATAAGTTAGTTTCCCATACCAAGACCCTTGCCCTAGGGGAAGATACAAATCTTCAGTATACCATAACGCCAATTCATTCTCCCACCCAGAGTCTCCATTTACCTGGTCTTGGGCTTCAGCGACCAGTTTACACAATCCCTGTCCCTTAACCAGTTTGGCAACTTTTATATCTAGATCAAATTCTTGGACAACTTCCACCCAATTTCCTCTTCTTTCCCCCATTTCCTATTGAGTGAATAGGGATCGAACTGTGGGATGAGACACAATGACTTTGGTGTGACTTTTTAGGATGTAAGATCTGAAATGTTTTACTGCTTTGTACACTGCATAAGCCTATTTGTCTATAGCAGGGTAATTCTGTTAGAAAAACATGACCGCAGAGCAATAAAATAAAACAAATGCAGAAACAAAACATAGAAGACACATAATACAAGAGAGACATAGATTTACGTGGTTCACCCAGTATGGGCTACGTCCACCAGAGAAATTTCCAGGTCCTTCCTTTATTATTATCCAACAAATGAAGGGATACAACCTATAGCAAAACCCGCTGTAACTTCCTCTTCTTTCTCTCACAGTATCCTCTCTCAGAATACAATCTTCACCACCATCCATAGCCGCGATACATTTCCCTCATAAAAGAGGGTTTCCTTATAGGGAAAAACAAACCCTAACATAATCTCTACTGTTAGATCTGCGACCTTATAATGAACGGTCCAGATTTACAATGAAATTAGAATATAATTTTACAAGGCAATTTTTGCTTCGGGGGCTTCACCCCCGAACCCCCGCTGGGGGCCCGATTTCCCCCAAACCCCCCAGTCGGGGGGATAGGCCCCTCGAACCCCGCAGAGGGGGTACCCCCTCTCTGATCTCCCCCACGTGGAAGAGTGTACATACTTCTGGGGTGTAAATACTTCATGGGGTATAAACACGGCTGAAAGTAAAAATACCTATAAATCAGGAAGATAATTAGGCTCCACAACCAACAAATTCAGTTCGACCCCTTGGAGATTAGTGCTCATAAATGAGACCGACACCTCATTGTTGTCATCATCTTTCCGAGTCAATACTGCAGCTAAATATTGGTCGGAGGCAAAAGTATAGAGGAAACAATCTTTGCTAAAGTCGGGACTTCGCAACACTGGAGCTTGAG
The DNA here is from genome assembly GCA_009831015.1 of Picea engelmannii. Taxonomy (NCBI): domain Eukaryota; kingdom Viridiplantae; phylum Streptophyta; class Pinopsida; order Pinales; family Pinaceae; genus Picea; species Picea engelmannii. The sequence continues at coordinate 4,683 of WSFP011472934.1, forward strand.
ATATTGCAGTCTTAGTATTGCTGAAAGAACTTTTTCGTTTGTCATCCCACTTAAATTCAACATTTTTATGGATCATTTTTTGTAAGGTTTTGATAGCTTCAACGAAATTGGGGGTGAAATTCCTCACAAAATTGATTTTCCCAAAGAAGGATTGCATAGCCTTTTTTTTGTGGGGTAAGGAAAGCTGAGCTATTTCCTTAATTCGTTCCGGGTCTATGCAAATTCCTGCTTGAGATATAATATGACCTAGTAATTTCCCTTCCTCGACACCAAATATAGTTTTCTTAAGGTTTAAATATATATTGTATTTTCTACACTTTTCGAAAATCCAGGTTAGATATTGGATGTGATCTTGTCTATTCTTTGAATACACAGTCACGTCGTCCAAATAAACTACTACACACTTGTTGATTAGTCCTCGAAAATCCACGTCCATCGCCCTCTGGAAGGTTGCCCCTGCATTAATTAATCCAAAGGGCATGCGTTTATGAGCAAAGGTTCCCCACTTGGTTTAGAATGTAGTTTTCAATCGGTCTTCCTATGAAACTAGAACTTGGTTGTAACCTAAAAAATCATCTAGCAGGGAGAAAATCTCAGAACCAGACACGATCTGCAAGAGTTGTTCCATCGGTGGGACTGGGTAGTTGTCCTTTTTTGATGCTCTGTTGAGGTTTCTAAAATCCACACACATGCGGATCTCCCCAGACTATTTCCTTACAAGAACCAAATTTTCTACCTAGGCATAGTGTCTAACCTGAAAGATAATTTTAGCATGTAGTAATTTCTTTAACTCCTCACACATGAAGGGTTCCAGAGATGGGTGGTACTTCCAGAGGTTTTGTTGGAATGGTTTTACTTTGGATTTTAACGGGCTTTTGTGTTGGATAATACGAGTGTCATATGTTTTCATATCTAGGTAGGACCACACAAAAACATCTTGGTATTCTATGAAAAGTTTGAGATAGGCTTTCCTTTCTTCTTTAGACATTGTCTTGCCTAGATTTATATTTTTAGGGTTTTCCGGGGTTCCTAGGTTTATATTCTCGTACATGGGACAAGATCTCCCTGTGTTTGTGTTTTTTGACCCTTTAAATCTTTCCCTTAAGTCAAAGAGGCTCTCCAAATTGGCTACCCCCTTCGGTATCGTGTGAGACTTTGGTTTGTTACTAGAGTGGTCTGTTTCGTCTCTTTGTTCGTGTGGGTTGGTTTCTACTAGTTTCTCTTGGAAAACTTCATCGTCAATATCCAAGTCTTTAAAATTTTCTTGATTGGTTAATAAGTTCATGATCTATTCATATCCTTCAAATACCTTCTAATTAGAAATATTGTTGGGCACTGATGATTTGTAGAGAAGTTCCATAGTGAACTGGGAGGCTTCATAGTCTTCTAAAGGGGATAGCCTTGAGGCAACAGTGGCCAGTGAATCCTCAAGAGTGTTCTTTGTTCTGGGGATTGTCGTAATTTCTAAGGCTTCATAATGTTCTATTATCCTGTGCACTTCATGTTGATAATTCCTCAGGTGGGGAGAGTTGCAATGTATAATATTCTTTACTTGCCTAACGATAACTTCAGAGTCTCTGAAAACTTTTATTTCTTTAGCATTTAAGTCTATGGATTTCTTTAGTCCTTGCACTAAAGATTCATACTCGATAGTATTATTAGTGCATTCAAATTCCATTCTGCAAGATAGGAAATTTTGTTTCCCCTTTGGTTTAATGAGGATACATCCTGCTCCCGACCCTTCTTGTGATTTAGACCCATGAAAGTACAGGGTTCAAACTTGTGAGTGAGAATTACTAGCTTCTCCATGCCTACTAACTTCCTCCTCTCCACCTATTTTGTTTGTGGTTTCCAATAGAGGTTCTTGACAGAAGAGGGTTTCTTCCACTTCTACCAATAGATTTACTTGAAAAGTCATTTCGGAGTTTTGAGTAAGAGGTACATCAGATGAGAGAAGGGAGAAATTTCCGAAATCAGAATTATAGGAGTAGTTACCTAGCATGGGGAAATGTGCCGACGAGGGTTTGTTGAAGGCCTCCAAGTCGGTGATAGTATGTTTGAGATACCTTTCCCTATCGATCCTAATCATGTTTGCATGTCCCTTTAATGGAAACCAAAGGTGAGCCTAGTCCGTGCTAAAGTATCCATTCAACTTTTCAGACCAATCTCAACTAAGTATCATACCATAAGCTTCTAGTATATCCACTACAATGATGTCAATCACTTGATTTTTTTTTGGGTGTGTAGTCATTTTGATCATGACATCCTTTAGTTCTCCAATAAATTTTACCTGAGTTTTGTCTAATTGTATAACGTGTTTGTCACTTTTGGGCGAGACCACATTTAGTTTCTTGCAAATAGATAAGGGCATAACATTAGAGGATGCCCCTGAGTCAACTAAACAATTATGGAGGTTTCTGTTGAAGACTTCAAACATTAAAAAGAATGGTGGGACTAAAGGTTTTCCCTTTTTGTCTACAGAGAAATCGTTCACATTTGGTTTATTTTTTAGATCTGTTGGGGATGGATTTTCCCCTTGGTCAGTGCTTGTTATAGGAGTTTCTACTGACTTCAGGGCTTGTAACAGAAAGTCCTTTTGCTAGGGGATTCTAAACATGTCCATGACCGATACATTTGCCTTCAATATTTTTAAATCTTCTACTATGTTGCAGTCTAGCTTGAGTGATTCTCATGTATGAATGTTTATAGGATTTCTTTGGGAGACAAAAGGTGCTTTCGGGTGATCAACTGCTTATTTTCCTCTCAAAGTTTGGGCAATGGTAAGGTAATTTGAGACCAATTGACCCCTATTTCGCGTTTTCACAACCAAAACCTTAGCGGGTGGTTCTTAAACCTCAAATATATAATCTAAAGGCATTGGCAAGTCAGGATCCCACAACAACATGGTTGTTTCTTCCGGCGGGTCAACTTCCTCCTGATCAAAAATATTCATCGCTGAGTCGCTTGATTGTTCCGTAAGAGAAACTTTGTCTAGGAACCGACTGGCCATCAAATTCATGGCATGCACCCATTGTGGACAATCTCTTTCAGAATGTTTCTCTTGATGAGAGGTACAAAAAGAGTCAGATGGTACATTTCCCAGGTCGATGTTTAAGTTGGTTGGGGGGGTTCAATTGCTTTGAACGGTGGGTTTCTTTTAAAAAAGGGTTTATAGGGACTTTGGACTTGGTTCCTTCCCCTGCACTTCTCTTCATGTCTATGATTTTATTTGACAACTTCTTTATCATCCGTTGTAGGTCTTCTATGTCTCCACTTCCCTTTTCGGGATCTTGTTCTATTTGTTTCCCTGGGGGTCTAGTCAACAAGAGTCCTCTCCTGGGTGGAGGTTGAGCTTCCTTCTTAAATAGTGAGACCTGACCCTCTTTACATCCCTTCATTTGGAATTCAATTGTTTTATCTTCCTCGAAATTTTCAGCTAGGGTATGTTTGGCAACCCTTTTTACAAACATGGAAATAGAAGCAGGGAGAGCATTAACGTATACTTCGATTTGAAACTCCTGAGTGGGTTTAGCTTCCGGTTGAATTTTTTTTAGGACAATGGTGAATCATTGATTGAAGTCTTTAACCTTTTCTTTTGAACTCATGGTGGCGGTGAACAATTCAACCATTAAAGCTCCTGTAGTGGTTTCTTCTGCAAATTTGTCTAAAAAATATTTTTGAAACTTCATTCAATTAGTTATGGACCCTACAAGAAAGTTAAATACCACGTGGAGGCTAAGTTCTCAAAGGTATATGGAAAAATCTTGCATACTTTATCCTCATGTTGGACATTCATCAGTCTAATATCTAGTATGAAGGTTTTAATGTGGTCTTCAGGAAATCCAGAGGTTTCAGGGTCGAACTTGGGAAGTAACTTTTCTAGAGGTCAAGGGAGGTTATGTAACCATTCGGGGATTGCTAGAGCATCCTTGGCCAACCATGGTTGATTATTTTGAGGTGGGTTTCCCCTCTCTTCATTATGATCATTTCTATCCTCCATGTCTTCCGAAACTGAAGCTGAGCGATTTGAGTTAAACCCTTCCTCGTCAGATTCAAAATCGTTGGGTTCAGAGTAGTTACCAACTGGTGTTTCGGGGATTAGATTAAGGGGATCTTCAATCTCAGTGAGAGAGAAATCTATCAGGTCTTCTATTATGTGAACAAAAACTTGGTTGGGGGTGTTGACCATTGGTCTGCTTACTTTTTTTCTATGAGGAAGTAACGGAGCTAAGAGTAGTGATCCAATTTGCTGAGCATAAGCTCTTGTGATTCTTCTAAACTGGTTCAACTCCTTGTGGGGGAGAGCGTAAGGTATTTCAGGGAATAGATGTTCTTCCTCTTGCTGGGGTGAGTTACTCATTTTAGGAGTACTCAGTGTATGTGGGCTGTCTTGAGAATGACTATCCATGCATGTGGTCTATTTTGAATCTATAGGCTGTGTGAAATATTATATCAGAAATATTATTAACCATTCATTCAACATGCCCTCCTTCTAGCACCAATTCTATTGAGGGATCCTAGGTCCCTTTAACTCAACAATAGGAACCAAACCCACCACGGAGGCCCAATTAGACTCTGCAACGTTTGATGGTGGAATGGCTATCCATATATTTTGATCCGACCAATTTATGATGGGATTTACTTAGTGATTTACATGATATCCTCTTATGAAAGTTCCTCCTTTAGTTTAAATGTTCTATTTTTTGTATTTTATTTATTAGATGGGTTTGATAAAAATATGTCTGCTGGTAAAAGGGGGGATCTTAACTACTGAAGAAGGTTGAGCTTGGGATAACCCTTGTGCTCAAGCCTGCAAAAAACGATATTCACACCTATGACAAGCCTAGTACTAATACATTAACTTGCTGGTATTTCAGTTATTGACTGAGATACAATTATCAAAAGAAAACATACATGCAATAAAATGATGGCAAGAAAAATAGTTTCCTTAGCTCTAGCATTAATCACACATTAACACAACGATTTTCCTTCATCATTAGAGACAAGAATTACAAAAATATTGAAACAACTAACTTATCAACAGATTCAAAAACTCTTACTCATTACAACATCCATTCATGAAATAAAGTTGGAAGTAATTCCTCCTCAAATCCAATCACACAACGCCTTTGATGAAAACATAAGTTTGTCTCCAGCCCTAAACATGACTTCTCAATTAAGGTAGTTCCGAAATAGTTCTTTACAATTCCAAAAATGAGGGTCTTTGCCAAAACCATCGACCTTTACTAAAAGGTCAATCCTCTTATTTATAATGGATAATTAACTAAAATTATCTATTAAAAGTGCAATCTAAGTAAAATAAAATATCACCACATGGTACTTTCATCTCTCTGTCTTCTAAGAATCATCAAACAGTTTCACTGAAGTGGATGACTATTCTCATACTCTAACCATTTGACTAAGAGTTCCTCGCATGTGTTGGCATACAGGAACCTTTGTTGGTCCATCGGGGCCGAAATGATTTCTTTTACTTCTATTGCCCGTGCTCGATACTTGACTATTTTGATACTTAATCGCTGCAAGACTGCTCAAGATTTGATCGGACACTCCATGAACTGTTGTACTTGACTTCGCGTCATGCTCACCACTTTCACTATCTATGCCGAGTCTTGTTCCACATGTTTCTTGACTATGTCATGCAGGTCGAAAAAGTCCTCGGGTGAGCCAATTTCTGGGAGCTAGATGTCCTTCATCTCCCGGTTAATTTTTACCTAGCTCCTTTTGTAATCAACCCATTTCTCCTGAATCTCTCGTTGAGGTTCCTGGGCCGTTTTCACCCAATATTCGACAACTTTCCTGATTTGATCTATTTTGCTGTCCCTCAACACTCGAATTCCCTGCTCTTGGCGTCTCATCCCTTTTGAACCACGTTGATGTAATCGATCCTTTCCACTTCTTGGTGAGCCTTCTCATACCACCTTTCCATGTCCTTGGAGGTCGCTAGCACCATGAATCAGGATGAAACTAGACCGTACAACACCCTTACGATAAATACACGTGGCACTCGAGACCAACATCTTCATTTACTCATGTTAATTGGAATCGATACTTTCTTTAATCTATATGTTCTAAAACCCGATCCTATCTTGCCAACATAAAAAAGTATCAAGGATCGACGATTGGCGATAAACCTACCCAAGTTCTCTCGGATCAACTCTCTCGAAAAAGTCCCGATGTTGAAAGTGTATTAGGGATTGATGATCGATGATATGTTTGTTGCAAACAAAAAATGTTTGTTTTAACCTTTCTGGATTTCCCCGACCCCGATAAAGCACATCGATCGTCGGCTATCAATGATTTCTTTACAGCCTTTGTCAATGTCTATCCTTCCCGTATTGTGCCGATGCCAATGGGGTTTGTATATCACTTGAAAATTCGTGGTGAATAACTTATGCAAACCAAATCCACCTTCTGTTGATGCCGATGGTGCATCAACGCTCGACAACTATTGTAACCGTGTGACCACCTTACCTGCTTGAATTTTTCTAACGTCAAACATAAGTGTGTTAGGTGCAATGTTAGTTGCAGATTCTTAGTTTGGATGTCAAGTTATTTTAGACACGAGGTTTCATAAGTTCAAACAAACCTAACTTGATTGATAAGAGTCATGAAGAAAAAAACAAAGATAAACCATTACCCACAGTGAAATCAATTTAGACAGTACCCAAAAAGTGATAAATTTCATAAGACTTTTAGGTTGTGTTGAGCGCTCAACAAGATATTAGGTACACCTTGAGTATGTGTGCATCTGTGCATGATTTATTAATGCTTATACTATTTTATGTCTAGTTCTTTGACAAATATTTAATTTGGAAAACAATACGCACATGGTGAATCAAGGCATACATACTTGATCAAAGTGATACATCAATTCAATCATCCACTAAGCAATGTGTAATCTCACATAAGTTGAGAATAAAATGTTCTTATTTCTCTAATCTTCATGATTCATGGCAAAGTCAATAGTCAATTGAACAAATTTGAGTCATTGAATTAAGGGTGGAGTTGTAAACCCTTTTCATTTCAAAACCCATTTGTTCAAATTGTCATAAAGACCTGCTTGAAATTGAATAAGGAGGTCATTGTTTTATTTTTATAAGCTACATCAAATTCAAATCACTATAAAAATCACACTTTGGGGTGCATGATCAATTGTAGCCAACACCCTAAGTATGACAACTACCAAGTGAACATGACAAGTACAAAATATAAAAATCAGTAAAGGAGGAAAGTGTTTGCAAAACACCAATGTAGAAATCAATGAATTACAAGACTCCTTATATGAATTGGATAATTGGTTTAGTGATATACACAAGAAAATTAATCTCAAGGATAGAATGATTGAGGTACTTCAAGTAAAATTAATAGAAAAGGAACAACAAATTGAGAACATGTGCAACAAATGACCTCATACAAACGGTTGATGCAACTTGTGGCACATAAGACCTAATGCAGATGGTTGATGCTACTTGTGATACACATGACCTCATGGTTGATACAAAAGCAACAAATGATATGGTGGATGATTCCTTAACTAATCATGAAATGGAATAAAAAAATGAATTGATGAAGATAAGGCTTGTAGAAGCACAAAGTGATAGAAGTAGAAGTAAAATTGAATTTGAAAAACTTCAAAATGATCTTTCCAAGATGATTATTAGACCTTTAGAAGAATTTCAATTCAACAAGAATCAACATGGTTTAAGATATGACAAAATAAACAAATTTCACATTCCAGATTACTCCAAATTAATTCAATTTGTGAGTGCATGATTTCTTGAAGAGGTTAAAAATGTTGATGATCTAGTTGATGATAAGATCATTGAGAAAATTCATGATAAGTGCCAACATTGTCATCGAGTTGGTCGCATGGAGAATATGTGTTTTTATCTCCATCTGTGTATTCATTGTGGGAAGACAAATCCCCATTCACATAAATGTCAAAAGAAGAAAAAGTCTTAAAAAGACAACAATTCATTATGGTTGGATAAGTTCTTGGTGATGAAAACAACGAGTCAAAAAGTTACACAAGTCTTGTCATCTAGTTCAAACACAGGTAAAGACACATTGGCATGAAGAAATCACAAAAGAAGAAGACTTTCAAATAGTAGTTATAGATGAAGATTTTGGGTATGATTGAGGCCCAATTCTACATGAGTCAAATATAAAGGTACTCTCTTACACTCAAGTGGGGGAGTACATTGATGAAATCAAAATGGTTATTGGTCAACCAACACCACCACATTGATCAAGTCAAAATGGTTAGTGGTAAACCAAAAACCACCAGAACCATTGAAGAATAGAAGAATTTGAAAGATCAATCTTGGATCCCTTCAACAATATTCTCACTTTGCACCTGAAAGGGGGGAATATCAATAAGATTATAGTCAAGCTTTAAGTTTCAAAGTCCTATCAATTACAATTTAATTAGAATTTGGGAATTCTAGCATGGCAACTAGTCTCCTCAACAAGATATCTACAATTCAATGAATCTCTTCAAATCAACATATTTGGGAAGATTTAGCATGGAATCTAGAATCCTCTCATTTCTCTTCAACTATTCATTACGATCTCTTCAACTAATTTCATAGGGATGTATTTCAACAACTAACTATGTCTAAATTCAGAGAGAGTTTCAATGATCCCATTTGTTTATTGATAGCAGAATGGCAATCCTATTTTTTCACCAATTATCAAAAGATGCTAGTTTCTTCTAGCAAAACTACTTGGAAAATGATCAAGTAATCAAGGAATGTTCATACATGACAACTATTCACTTCCAAAATTTCTACTCTCTTTCAAAGTTCATTTCAGATGAACCATTTAACATCTATATTGGTGGATTTTTAGGCATATCTTCATTGAAGCTCAATTCAAAAGTTTCAGAATGAACATTATTATGATACTAGTTTACGCACTATTTCATGTTGTCTTACTAGTATACTTCTTCATAATTTTGATTGAGGGAGGGGGGATGTTAGACTAGGAGTCTATAAACAATCACAAAGTTTGATATCACCTTCTTATGAGTTGTCATCCTTATCTACTAATGAGGTGTAATTATTATCCATTGATGAGTTGTCAGTGAGATCTAGATCTAGAGGTGGTTAGATCCATGTACCATAAATTAATATCATTGGATGAATACATGTGTTGAGAATAGATTAAATCCTTTTCCACCAAGTTATTTTCTTGCATGTTCTATTTCTTAGTTTTTAGGTCTTCTACATGTGACATCTCCCAAATAAACGATTTATAAGTTAATACACGTGACACTGTTTTTTTTGGTCTAGATTGTTGGAAATATAGTCATTGATATGTTGTCATTGATGTCAACAGTCGATGTCATTGTGATGTGATGATAAGTTGTTATGATAAATTTTCATTGATGAGTTATCATTCATGAATTGTCATTGATTTCAATAGTATAATAGTTAGTAGAGAATGAAAATGTCAAACAGTATGCAACGATTCAATCTCAGAAGCAAGGACATTAATCAAATCTTAGAAGGAAGAGCGCATTGTAGAAATTCCATCGGGATCGAAATCCCCACAGGAAAACTCCAAAGGTTTCAAGAAAGAATCATGCTCATTGAGATAGTTTTAAGAAGTAGTCACACAGAAGACATAATGCGAGGTGTAGAGGAATCCACTCTAAAACTCATGAGAGGTAGCATGCAGAGAATCCATGTACAAAATAAGTAATGAAGAACAAGGTATTAAAAATATCATGAGAAATAACGATGAATAGATCAGAATAAATATCGCTATATCGAGGTGAAGTCATAGTTTTGAAGAATTATATCTGGACCGTCAGATTTGGGAGTTATAAGAGAAGGATTGTTGGAGGACTGGTCAATGATCAGATCAAGTCATGACTATTGGATATGAAAGCTCCAGATCAAGGGAATGGATTGATTGCAGAGAGCTAAGGGAGAATTAAACAACATGTTAATTCCAATCTCGCAGTTAGTCTAGACCATCGATCGTCACCTGCCAATAGATCTACGATTGACATCAGTTCCACCACCAACGAGTAGTTTCCATTGTGGATCTCGACGATTGTTTTAAACGTCGTGATAGTTGGGACCCCGCAATCATCCCTGATCGTTGATCTACTACAGGAGCATTCTCGACCGTTGGATCAAGTTGAGTGGAAGGAAAGAGTAAGCCATAAAGAATGACCATCATATTTGAAGCAGGAGCTTCAGGATGTTTCTCAGCCGTTAGATCAATATTTGATCTAGAATTAAGTATTAGTCATTGATCTATAATAGAAAAGGGGAACCGTTAGATCAACAATGGTCAACTTCGGTGCTGACCACTTCGATAGAAAAGGGTTGAGAACAAGTAAGATTACCTGAAGGCTGAAGTCCCGAAGTGGACATGAGTCGTCTAATCCGAGGAACACTTCAGATAATATACCGACCGTTGGATTGAGTAAAGTGGAAGGACATTGTAAACCACAAATGTTCCAAAGAGGAAATGAGTTGTTTGATCTGAGAAATATTTCGGGAGTCATATTGACCGTCCAATATATATAAAGTGGAAGGATAGGATAAGAAAAGATGAAGGCTAGAGCCTCGAAGTCCCAAAGTAAATAAGGACCATCAGATCTTGACAGTACATGATGGTCGTTGGAACAGAATAGTGGTCAACTTCGGCGCTGACCACTTCGACGAAAAAGGATTCATAACATATGAGTTCACCCAAAGGCCGAAGTTCCAAAGTCATTCTTAGCCTTCGATCTGAGATACATTTTGGGAGTTAGGACAATCGTTAGATCTAGGAGAAGAACATGTGCCACATGAGGAGATCCATGTCACTAAGAACACGTGGCGCAATAAGATGATGACAATTGTCAAAGTGTAGTTGGCATTTCAGGTATGCATAAGTCACGAATCTAATTGACACGTGGAAACCAATCAGTCAGTGCCACGTCAGCAAGTGACGTTAGAAAGTTATGTCACTCTAGGATTTTGTACCTTGGAAGTTTCACCACCAGCAAATACCCGAAGTTTCGAAGTTCCGAAATGAACGAAAAACGTTCATCGTGCAAACAAAATCTAACCGTTCGATCTACTTCAGAGAAATGAACTCCAAAAGATTGAAGGTCTGTGAAGGAGAAATCACTCGAAGTGCCGAAGGCCGAAGTCAACGCTAATAGTTGATCTACTTCAGGAGCATTCTCAATTGATGATCAAGCGTAGTGGAAGGATAACATAGGTGGAGGTGTTAACTGACAGCAAGCGGTCACCACCATTTTATGACTTATTCGGTAGGTAGTCACTCCAGAGGAATTTCTACTCCAGAATTCAGGAGCCACGAATAGCCGAAGTTCTGAAGTAAATGAGAACCGTCCATCTTATCATGACATTAAAACGTGATCACTGATTTTGTAAGTGATCAAACACTTGCTTGGTCACCACCTGCAGTCGTATGGAATAGAGAAATAAGGGTAAAAGAAGAGGCAACACTTAAATAAATAAGCTCGTGGTTTTGCGCATATGGTCATATGTAAATGGTTTGAAGGAAGTGCCTCATACATATTTAATTCGACAGAGAGTTGACACTAGAACAATACAAAGAATTGATAAAATATCAAATATGATCTGTTGGTGAACTGAGAACACAACAGAAGCATGAGTATGATATAATGAGTCGATCCATGTCTGTGATCAACTCATGAAGACAAAAGAACCGACACATAGTCATGATTAAGAGAGTTATATCATGAACATTATGAATAAAGGATAAAAGGAAAAATGATATTATTTAAAGTTTAATATTATTAGTTAAATGAAAAGGTACAATGGTTCAATATCAAAAGATGTGATGATTCAAAATCACACCAGTTGGAAGACTATATAAACAAGAAAGAATGTTGAGAAGAGAGTGTAGTTGAATTTGTTGAAGTATATATATTTATATATAATGGATTGAATGAATGTTCATTCTATCAGGTTGGTGCCTATTTACAAGCTGGGTCTTGTATGAGGATTGGATTCATCACATCTCAGTTGGATCTGAGATCAGCAAGCCGAGACTTGTTATGAGGGTTGGATTCCTCATTTCTCAGTTGGATCTGAGAACTACAAGCTGGGTCTTGTAACAGAGAGTTGGGTCTCTCGTAATTGTTTGAAGATGATATTCAAAGATTGATATTATGTATTCATTCAAGTTAAATAAATAAATAAAATATTTATTCTTTTATATATTGGTTGAGAAAATGAAATAAATATATGTTGTTCAGTTAATTTATGAAAAGTGGAAAATTGTCCAAAGTTTTGTGACACTGATTCACCCCCCCCCTCTCAGTGTCAAGTGTCCATTTCAACATAGGCAATATATCCCAGTGAAAATCTCCTATGCACTTCCCCTCATTGCGAGGATGGTACCTAGGGTAAAAGATAGTTTTTTTAGGGAATAAAGCAAGGTCAACAACACATGAATAGATCATACATAGTTTATCAACAATTAGCTCACTAAGAGAAAACATGTCTCGAAGTGGGATTTGAACTTTCACATGGAGGGCAACAAATTTTCCATACAAACACTCAAGCTACACCTAATTGACACATGTGACAATGTCTATTATAAAAGAGATTCAAATTTATCTTCTCACATGTTATATTCATTAATATAATGAATATTACAACTTAAATAGCATGGAAAACTCAAAATAAAGGAGAGTAAAAATTACTTAATATCTTTATAAAAATTAGAGGTACTAA
>WSFP011472935.1:0-17437 GCA_009831015.1 Picea engelmannii
TCATCTCGGGCGAAGGTCTATTGGCGGTCGGGAGGCCGACTTAAGCATTTAATGTGCCGTATTAGCAGGTGCGCGGCTTTTTATGTGGACAGTCGCGCATCGGGCGCTTAAGCGCGCACAACACGTTCTTTTCCCGCGCATACACGTGCACCTTACTGATGTGAAGTGTCTTTCAATTTCTGTATAGTTTTTGACCCTTCTGGAATGCTGTAAACTTAATTCTGTGCCATGAATGACTTCATTTTTATGTTGATGATGCGGAGTTCTTGTTGCCCTGTGTAGACGAAATTTCAGTGATAACAATGAGTGGGATATAATGAGTGAAAAGTGGTAGAATGACAGGGACATGATATGGATATTGTTCACATAAAAATAAATCAAAACAATCAAAACAACATATCTCTGTTCAGACCTCCACAATTCGATAGTATTCACATTTCAAAACCACCATATAAAATGTTATTTCCTTTACAGATTGCTTGTTGTCTTCCAAAAAATAATTCATCTGCCCAGAAATACTCAATTACGGCAGCTTTCGCACCCATATAAAATTTATATAACAGCCCTAAAAAATAGCATGGCCATTGATATGATAAACACAATAACCCTTTGAGCCTCAACCATTTATATTCCAATGCTAAATATCTTTTTTTAAACCAAATAGAAATATGCACAGTGATTCCATCCATTTATATCCAATATTTATTCTTTAAAATCGATAAGAGTATGCACATTATTTACCACCATTTGTTCATTATTCAAACATTGTTCGACACGATCAAACTGAGCATTAAAACTCTTAATCGGGCCCCAATCCATTACACACATGTGTCTTTCAAATATAATCACATAAGTATTGATTTGAATAGCATTCAACAAATAACATGCAATTGTGAGTCCAAGCTTCACACAAATCATCATGTACAGATTTCTCAACAAGGAACAGAACCAAACCGTGCCCAATCAACCAAGCACACACAGTGCTTATTTACTCCTGATTGGATTGAAACGATATCAAGATTGTATTTAGGGTTTAACACGGAAAAGGGGAGTAAGAACAGATGGCTCAATCAAAGGATTAAATCCTCGAAATGCAGATAGCTCGTGCCTTTCAAAATTTACCACAGACATATAACAAGTAACCATAATCTTGATTGTGAGAGTTACCCAAAACGACAAACAACCACCTCCAATAGGGAATGAGAAGAAGCGAACTCTTAAACAACACTGTAAAATGAGTGCCCAAGCACAAACCTGTGCCCAACCCAAGCATGTATAATGCTTCCATTAAATTTTATGGGTGATGTTAAACCCAACTATGTAATGTCTTCCATCAATAGTGTTAGTGAGATCAACGCTATGATATCCAATAGCTTGGGGTTTTTCCAAGTCAAGGAAAGAAACATTTAAACTTTAAACAGTTCACATTACAACCCATAGGATCGAAAATATCAACCACGGAGACGAAAAAGGAGTGGTAAAACTTAACACGGGGATTTGTTGTAATACCCATGCGCAAAGCTCAGAGCTTGCCAAATCATAGCAATAAATTTCCATAGAGAACCAGACCAAAAACCCAAGTTGATCGAGCATGCATCACTGTTATTTTATCCAATAAACCCATGCACAGATTACACATAGCAAGGTATAGCCATTCCTTTTTTCCAAAATTATAACAATCCAGAATAATCAACAGAAGAACCCACGGACACAGCACCAATATACAGTTCAAATAACCCATAGCAGCTTAAGAAAAACATGGACCTCAAGCAATTATGAGCCAAAAATTGATTCAAAGGGTAGAGTAACCATCATGGATGGAAGAGTAAGGAACCCATACCTAGAAAATCTTGTGCAAGGAAGAGAGTTAGATTGTGTGCCTCCTTCACGACCAAAAAATGTGGAGCACCAACAACCACCAAATCCAAAACCAAACTACAAGTATGACTAGGGTGGCGGGCTCGAGGGGTGTTTGAGTGATGTGCAGTAAATGCACGTTGTTTCCCTCTCCAACCTCATTCAATTCAACGTATGATCCATCCAATTAACCATAGCACTAAGCATTTAATCAACCATATATCCATAACCATATACCATTTGCATAGTGCGCCACCCTTGGTAGTTTCAAACCTTTTAAAAATAACAATGTTCCATAACGTTACCCCATGTGCTTCCACATATATCATAAAACAAGGTGCATAACTATAGTATCAAGGGGTTGTACACCTCTTTTGTCACAATCATGCATAGCATTAGATTTTGTACATAGTCCTTTTATTTAAATGAGCCCCAATATTATCCCTTTTATCAAGATCATATTAAACCAATTAATCCATGTTTAATCGTAATATCAAAACAAAATTGATAATGATGCTTTCGTCCATAGGGAAGCCTTAATATAATAAGAGAATGGTCATCAAACCATCTAGTTCCATGCATTACTCAACCAAGCATCTTATGTCACCATAACATTTTAACCATAATTTGAAACAATGAACTGTAGAATATTGTGTCGGTACCATCAAAATAGCAAACAAAATATAAGTGCAGCATATCCACCATAACACCACAAGTATACAGGGGGGTCCCACGTACAAGTTTATTAATATAGATAAATAATAGAGCTTGCTAATCATTTGCAAGCAGTATTCATCGTTGTGATTTTAAGCGTCAACAGTGGGTCCTTCTAGTATTTCAATTGAGTTCCAAATATTTGGCCTTCTTCTACTCCTCGTGTTGGTTGATGGGGGATTCCTTAATTCCCTCCTTCCAATAGATATCTTCCTATTGACTTTGGCACATATTGATTTGGGATAGGGACCTAGAGTCTTTATTAGTACCTTGGGGATTGCAGTCACTAGTGGCAGGTTACCTCGCTATTGACCATGGAAATACATCAATGTCCCGTGATCGATATATTGTTCCAAGTGTTCAACATCAACTCATTTAATCACACTTGTTATATTGTACTAGGTACTTTGATGTCCATTATCATTATCGGTGGGTTGTCTCATTGTTTTTAATGGTATACATCAATGACTGGTAATCAAATGGTGTCTCACTATGTTCGACTTCAACACATATATTCACATAGTGTAGACTCGTACCATTGATGGTTGATTTGAAGACCTCTGGAATGTAGTATCATCATCTCTTTTATGTTGTTTCCTGAGTTGTATTGGATAGTACCACTTCCACTTATGAAATTAGTACTCATGAAGGATCATTTATTCAGCTCGTGTTTCCAAATATCCTTCACTGATTCTGAGACATAGATACACTATGTATCTCTATCATGGCTATGATATTTTTGACATGGATCCATTGTGTATATTTTTTGTGGCCATGATCACTACTTCTATATATACATTCTTCATGCATCCATAGTGTACTTGATTTGGTGACCATGTTTTTCATCACACTTAAGAATGGGTATGCATGCCTCGGGAAGAGAGTATTCTTACTTATTTTTTGTTGTAGGTTATATTCTTAGATCATATTTGATGACCTTCACCTTGTCTTACTACTTCTTTACCTCTAGTATCTATAATATATTTTTTTCATCAGTTTCTCCTCTGACCTCACACATTAAGGGGCATATGTTATAGTATCAACTGTCACCACTTATGCAGTGGTGACTTTGTTGGTCATGTCCCTATCCTACTTGTAGACATCATTTCCCTATACCTCCTCTAGAATATTTAAAAAATAATATTTTGGGACTTGTATGCACCCTAACAATTATGCAAGGCGTGTATACACAAGTTGCTCTAAAGAAAGTCGTGTACATCTCACTAAATGCTCAAAAAAATATAATTCTACATAATTGTGCATTGAGTTATGGGTTTGGTTAGTTTTCTAACTCCTTTTACCTGTACACAACTGTCTCCAAATGTTTGGTGATGATATAAATAAATAATGAGCCATGAGGAGAAGGTAATCATCCTTGAATCAAAGTCATGTTGGATGAATCTCACATTGTTTGCAAGCCTTTGTATTCTCGTTGTTGTTTTTGTCCTTAAACTTGGAAACCTTTGTTTCCATCCATTTACATGCTTCTCATTATCTAACCAATAAATCTTCTTGGATCTTCTTTGGGTATGATTATGCATTGGAGTTAGAGGTTCTCCATATATTCGGTAGCCTGGGTGGAGGGACTTTGATTTCGTTCAAGGAGCAATTCCACAACATGTGTAGGTGAAAACTACCCTTCAAAATTGTTGTTTAATCAATAAAGATACTCTTTCCTTAGAAATTATTGTATTCTTTGTGTATGTTCATTGTATTTGAATATTTCTTTATCCAGAATACTAGTTGCTGCAAATATTTTTGTTTTGCGAATTCATAGAAGTTAGTTATGAGATAACTTATTTTCTTTGTAGTCTTTCTCTTGAAAGTCTTGCAAGTTTACAAAGGAGAAACTTAGAAGGATTGTGAAAGATTCATAATTGGTATCTACATCAATCGTTTGACTCCAAATGAGTCTTCCTCCATTGTTTATGAGTAGTTTGTTATTTGATCAAAGTAGTTACATGAGATTCTTGTTTGTTTTCCTTGCAAATTGTTTGGTATTTAAACGGCCAACGATTGTTGTAGCTCTAAACCATAGCTACATGGATTTTTCCTGTAACACACTAGATCCATAAAACTACATCAACCCCTCCAAAGGGTACCACATATAATTTTGACTCTAGGTTATAATTTTGTAATTGCAACTTAACCTTGTGAAATTTTTCCACCTTTTCAATTGTTTTCCCATCTGCCACCATTACCTTCATATTATGTATCGGATATATGAAAAGGTTAATCCTTCTTGTGAGATTTATGTAGATAAAATTATGGGTATTTATGTATCAAAAGGGATAGAAACATTGTTAATTTTGATATTCCCTCTAAGTTTTAATGTTTGTGGACGGTGTATCTTGATTATGGATGTGAGTGATATTCTTGGGGAATTTTCATCATCTAACTATGATGGAAGATTCTGGAGATTCCCTAATCCATCCATGTCTTATTTATCACTATCATATTTGTCTTCCTCCTCTACTTCACATTGATATAGATTCTTGGTGCTCTCTTTCTTAGAACAACTATGTCTTGGGTCCCATTTTCCTCCACAGTATTTAAATTTACCTTCCTTTATTCTTTGGGCCTCCAAACTGAGTTTTCTACCCTCCCTCAAATGTGGTGGATGGTACTTCATTTTTATTTCTATTGTTAGGATGGTCTTTCGATTTGTATAACTCTTTTCAAGGTTTTTTTTCCATGACTTTTAAAACTTTTCTTCAAAAAAATTTGCCTTACACCTAGCCTCATCCAAGGTTGAGATATTATGTAACTATAACTCGTCTTTAATGTATGTTTTTAGCCCATGCGCATATTTCTAAAGTCGTTTATATTCTATTAACTATGGTACTCGTGTTGCAAGGCTTCCCATTCATAAGTGTACTCCACATCACCCTTTTGATGTAATCTAGTGATTTTTGCAAAAAAAATATTTTTTATTCACATCTTAAAATATTTTAAAGAAGTCATTTTTTAATGTGTTCCAGCTATAGAAGAACACCTTAGTGGTAATTTTATACCACATATACCAATTATATGTTTTGGCCCTTGACCAATTTTTTGGAGATCCTTGGTCAAGTTTGACCTATTTTGGGACTTCGATAGCCTGTCGAAGGAGGACCACAAGACGAAGCAGAGATCCTGAGATCTCGACCCCTTTTTGGGTCTTTTTTGGGATTTGGGATTATGTAACGGGTATGGGATGTCAGCCCATGTGTTTACCCATGTTTAGGCCTATTTTGTAAAGTATAAATATATTTATAGGCAATGTAAGAAAAGAGCAGTTACGAATGGCTAAGTGCTAGATCTATGTGATTGAAGGATTGTAAGTGCTCTGTGCATACTATGTGAGACTTGCAGAGCTACATGCAAGTAATTGTAAGAAGGCTTGGTGCTTTACCCTAGCTTGAAGAAGGAGGATATGGAGGAGTGCGCACAGATCTCATGTCTTCTGTGGAGTAGGATATTGATGCTATGTGCCTGTAAGAAGCTTGACAAAGATAATAAAGAAGAAGAGTTGGTGCACATAGCCCCAAGGTGGGGGTGAACCACATATATGTTGTGTTTCTTTTCTTTGTGCAATGTGTTGATGTGTTTATGTCTTTACTTTCTAAGTGCCTTGATATAGATAGATAGATATGTTTATGCTTTGTGCTAATGATGTATATGGATGTTAGATATGACTAATATACATATGCTTAGTGCTTGAATCTGCTAGATCTGATTTGTTTCGTCGTGCTAAGTGTTGCTAGATGCTAGATCTGAATGAATACTGTGATTCTTTGTAATTAAAGTTTAACTGTTTTGTAACTGAGACTGAATATTGATGAATGTTAACTATTGAGTGCTATCTTAAGTGTTAGAATCACAGATCTCTATCCCAGCTAAGGTTGCAGAGACCTGAGTCCTACAACCACCCCTGCCTCTACCTCGGGTGAGACTTCATCTGCTTCACAGGTGTTTCTGAAAGGGCCGGTAGTTAGGTTTTTGTTGGTGCGTTGTTGGTGCGTTGAACCCTAGGTCTTCCCCTATGCCAACAAATGGTTCCATTGCCCGGACGAAGAAGAAGAAGAAGCTTTGTGTAAAGATCCAAACTAAAACTTTGATTGCTGGGAACTAAAGAAGAAGAAGCTTTGTGCAAAGATCCGTCCAAAAACTGTGAAATCTCTGTACGTAGATTTGTTGCCCTAGTGCACAGCATTCTACTTTACCTGTGAAGCTTGGTGCCAAGAAAAGAGGTTAGATCTAAAGAAAATAGGTAATATCTGCAAGCTCTGTGCTCTGATAAAGGTAAGAATAGTGAAAAGTTCTAGATCTGGAATCTTTGTGCTCTGTAGAAGTAAGATAAGTGGAAATTTTTGTTTCAAAAGTATGGATCTAGGTATGTTTGATAGATTCTGTCCTAGTTTGAGAACTAGGGCACTAATAGATGAAAGAAGGTTTGATATGCGTAGATCTGATAAGAATAGTGAAAGATATGTTATACCTATGCATAGAAAGAATGTTTGGACTATAAAGTGGATGCAGGATCCTAGAAAGAAATGTTTGCAGGTTAGCTACCATGATCCTAGCGCACAATACAGGAAAGGTTGGGGATCATTTAAAAGAAAGAGAGGATTAGCCCTATGTTACAGTTGCAGAAAATCAGGACACCTTTCTAAGGAGTTCCCTGGGAGAAGACCTAGTTGTCTTTGTTTCAAATCTATGGACCATGAAGTATTGTATTGACCTAGAATGATTGTTAAGCTTGAAGGAATGAACATCAAACAAGAAAACCCTAAGGCAGATCCAGAACTGGAAAAACCCCAGAACGAATCAGAGAAAGTATTGCTACAGATGAAAGAAACCCTGAATCACCACTGACATGTCATCTTATTAGAGATATTCAAAGAAAAAGAATGCCTTGAAGTAAGAATAGGAGACTTCGACATTGACTGTGTTCTAGATGAGGAAACACAGGTGAATATCAACATAGAAAGAACTTGGGAACTTTTAGGGAAGCCTACTATGACTCCTTCATTGAAAGGAATAGGTCTATTTAGAGGAAATCTGATAAACCTATGTGGAAATCTCACCCAGATATCTATTAATGCAGATGGAACTTCGACGGAGGAGGATTTCAAGATTGTTAAATTTATTGAGAAAAGTGACCCATTTAACATGTTACTAGGAAAACCTTGGATTGAAAGAGATCAGGCCAAAAGGAAGGAAGAAGAAGAAGTTTTAGCGTGGAAGAAGCAAGAGTTAAAATATTTCATGACTAGATGGATCACAGACTTGATTAAAGAACATAAGAACAGATCGAATCTATTTAACACCAGAGACCCAGATGTCGAAGTTGCAAGAACACTAGAAGACCCACAGAAGATTGAAGTACCTATTCCAGACAAAGAGGAAGTATCACCATCAAATCTTAGAAAAGAATCTCAACAGCACGAAGTAACTATGCCAAAAGAATATAAGAATCAGAATGGAAAAAGGCATACCGAGACTAAGCTCACTGGAAAGAAATCTAGAAATCTAAGTAAGAAGAGAGCTAATATTGACAAGTTACAAAAGGTTCCATAGGGAACTTCGCAAAAGGAAAATTTGCAAAACTGGAGCTTTGTTGGGATAACATAACAGCATCACATGGAACTTCGCCAGGGAGAAGAAATATAGTTGTTGGGACCAATATAACCGTTCGTATGACCCCCTGAATGGGTATAAAGGCATTTATGGTTCGTCACCAGACCGTTGGACCGTGTCGTAACGGATAGAACAGAGTTAATGAAGGCTTCTTGATCGTTGCAAGCTCCGGTCATATTATAAAGAGCAGCTCCAGTCATATTATAAGCTTACAGAATAAGACCTTGAGGAGATCACTAAGGAATGGTCCATTGACCTCCTTATCCCCACCAAACCTGTAGAGATATATTATCTTGACATCCCAGAGGACACTCATAAAGAACAGAATCCACCCGGAACCAGCAGACAGAAGAAGACTGAGGAGGTCCAAAATTTAAGCAACACCTCAGGAAATACTGCTTCAATGTCACCTAACCAAGGGGGTGATGACGAAGTAGAAGCTAAACAGAAGCCAAGCAAAGTAACACCACCCAGAGATGAGGTTGACCCCTTGAAGAAGAGGAAGGTTTCCCCTCTAAAACCTTCTTCCCAGAAGAAATCGAAAGCCACCATGAGCAAGATACAAACAGTCCTCACCTCCAATGATTTTGACTTCATCATAACAACCCTGAACGACGCTTCACTGGAAATAGAAGAGAAACAAGAAGCCCAGCAGGAAGAAATGTATGATAGAATTTAAATTGAACTATGAGGGGTACAGCAGGCCCTTTAGTCCAACCGCATAGTCTCCACTTCACCCCTGCCATCGGGAGAACCAGAGTTGGGAGATGAGACAACCCAACTCCACTGACTAGTTGATACAGTCGAAGATTGCCTTCAACGAGCACAAGAAGAAACAGAACAAGCCACCCAAGCCTTGAAGCAAGTGAAAGGCATACTTGTAGAACAACGCAATGTTGTAGAACAGGAAAATATTTCTCTCCAAGCGAAGTTTGGTGAAGAAAAAGAACATATACAGCAAAGAAAAGAACAGTTGCTCCCGGAGCAACTCGATGTGAAATAAGCGATCAGCAGATCACTTCGCTCTATGACAGTCGTAGAAATAAAGGTAGAGGATCGAGTCATGCAGCAAGTAGAGCAGCTCGTAGAAGCTATCCAGCAGCTAGAGCAATGCATAGAAGACTTAGAGCTCTGTGCAGTGCCCGAGACTCCACAGGATGTAAGGGATCAAAGAGAAGAAACTTCTTGAAGCATAGTTGACAGAATAAAATCCCTTGCTATGGAATGTAAGAAACTTACTGATCGCAGTGCCCAAACCTATGAGCAACTCATTGAGAATCCGGAACTAAAAGCACTAGAGTTGTAGTTCCAAGATGCGAAGTATCAAGCCGAAACGATACAAGCACAGATGAAGCCCCTATCAGCTGTGGAAAGAATGAAGCACTCCCAAGAGTAACGCACCGCCTAGCAGCAGATCCACACTATACAGAGCAGAGTTATGGAAGTAACTCAGAGGCTCCAACCTGTACAAGATAAGCCTTACCAATTGTTCACAGAGGTCAAAGGTCGAGGAGAAGAACTAGAGTAGGTTGTCACTACAGCTAAACAGTGCCTAGAGGGACCTATGAATGAGGTAGTCATCCAAGAGTTCGTTGCACAAGAGGCCATGGCACAGTAGCAAGTCGAAGCATCTCAATCCAAGCTCGAGGATTTGGAAGCAGAACTACCCAGATCAGAGTGACTCGGGATGAATCATAGGTGAGTATTGGGGGCCTGTTGGCCTTTGACCAAGTTTTGGGAGATCCTTGGTCAAGTTTGACCTATTTTGGGGCTTCGACAACCTGTTGAAGGAGGATCGCAAGACGAAGCAGAGATCATGGGATATCGGCCCCTTTTTGGGTCCTTTTTGGGATTTGGGATTATGTAACGGGTATGGGATGTCAACCCATGGGTTTACCCATGTTTAGGCCTATTTTGTAAAGTATAAATAGATGTCTAGGAAATGTAAGAAAAGAGCAGTTATGAATGGATAAGTGTTATATCTATGTGATTGAATCATTGTAAGTGCTATGTGCATATTGTGTGAGACTTGTAGAGCTATGTGCAAGTAATTGTAAGAAGGCTTGGTGCTTTACCCTAGCTCAAAGAAGGAGGATCTGGAGGAGTGCACGCAGATCTCCTGTCTCTTGCGGAGTAGGATTTTGATGTTATGTGCTTGTAAGAATCTTGAAAAAGACAATAAAGAAGAAGAGTTGGTGGACGTAGCCCCAGGGTGGGGGTGAACCACGTATATGTTGTGCTACTCTGCTTTGTGTAATGTGTTGATGTGTTTATGTCTTTACTTTCTAAGTTCCTTGATATATATAGATAGATTTGTTTATGATTTGTGCTAATGATGTATATGGACGTTAGATCTGACTGATATACATATACTTAGTTCTTGAATCTGTTAGATCTGATATGTTTTGTTGTGCTAAGTGTTGCTAGATGTTAGATCTGAACGATGCTCTGTAATTAGGGTTTAACTGCGATGTAACTAAGACTGAATATTGATGAATGATAACTATTGAGTGCTCTGTTAAGTGTTAGAATCATAGATCTGTGTCCCAGTTAAGGTTGCAGACACATAGGTCCTGCAACCACCGCTGCCTCTACCTCGGGTGAGACTTCATCTGCTTCGCAGGTGTTGTTGAAAGGGCTAGTAGTTAGGGTTTTGTTGGTGCGTTGTTGTAGTGTTGAACCCTGGGTCTGCCCCTATGCCAACAATATGTGTGGCCTTCAAGTTTCATATAGGCATCTTTTATATTTTCGTCATCAGATTGTATTTTATATATGCAAAAAAAATCTTTCACCTTATTGATCTAGGCCATGCTTTGTTTTGTCTCACCTTCAAACTTCGGTAACTCTAGCTTGAACTTCATTAGATATCCACTCATTGGTTGCATTAAAACTGAGTGAAATTGGTTGAGGTTGAGTGATAAGTGATTGGGATCCATGCAATTTTGTGGAATTTCCATTTTGGAATAACTAGGTTGATAGTTAGTTCTACTTGGAGAAATGATATTGTTAATGAATTCTCTATCCTTTATGAACTTTGCAATTCTCGCAATCCCCTCTTCTATTCTTCTGTCAATTTTTATGTTAAATCTATTGTCAACTTATTCATTTCCCATAACACCTTGGTGGGGATATCATTTCATATACTCCTTTCTAATTCTTCTTTTAGCTCAGTATTTTTATTTTTATTTCTTCTCATAGATATGTTTCAATTTTATCTAATATTGAGTTTATTTTTTCAAGTGCCTTGGAATCTTGATCATGATATTTTTATATTTTATCTAATTGGTCCCTTTTCTCAAACATTTTTCTTGTTGGTGGACAGGGGGGTGTTTCTTGACCCAATTTTAACTGGCGATCTTGATGCCAAGTGTGTGAGAGAGTTGTGTTATTTCAGCGGTGATCTTAGGTATTTCCCTCCACATTCTAATATTCCCCTCCACATGCAAGTCCATATTCTCCTCTACATGTAGGTATGGTACCTTCCTCCACACAATTTGGTATTCTACATGATGATAGGAGAGATGAAACGAGTTGATAGGACGGTTGGAGGGAGTAGACACAAGTGTGAGTAGGAGATACGAATGAGCAAGTCAAATGGGAGGAAAATAGGTGCGTGGGACAAGGCTTTGATACCAAATAGAGCATAAAATCTATTACAAGTTCTCATTAATTTGATAATATGATAATATAATTTAATAATTTATATGAGATGTATTCACAATTAAAATTGGAACCCAATAAATAGGTCTATTAGTTTTGTTTCACGTGAAAAGGCGTGTCTTTAGTAATAGTTTCTAAATCAAATCATTGTATATTTTTTTATTATTGGTTGTTAAATTTTTTTTCTTGTTTATGTAAATAACATAACTACAAAATCCAACTCGTTTGACCCAAAGTGAACATGAAAGACCTCAATCTTCACATGGTTTTTACAATCCTTTCCTAAGATATGAAAATATTGTTTCATAATATTGTTGGTACTTAAAACCAGAGAAAAGAAAACCAACTCTCAACACCTGGAGAAGGGGAAGCAAAGTTACACTTCGTTGAAGTTAATCAATGAGAATTACAAATATATATATGATGCCACACAGTTTAGGAACGGTTAGAAACGGTTGGAAACTAATCACTGTTACTGCAACTAATTCTCCATTATTCTAAGTCTCCCAATTAATGGAGAAAGGATTGACATCCACACCTAACATCTCTCTAAACAGTTAAAATTTGATCTTCCCAAGAGGCTTAGTGAAAATATTAGAAACTTTTTCACTAGTATTGTTGGCCCTTGGTTTTGGAAGCAAGCGAAGATTAAGGGAGAAAAAGAAAAATGTGAACTGCGCGGTAGACACAGTGACTGATACTGGGTCGAAGTGAGAAAAAGAGCAGAAGAGACGAAGCAAAGTAAGAGAAAGCACGTTGTTGGACGAGGAGATAGAGGATGACAAATCAACAAGGAAGAGGGATCGTGGACAACTCAGCAAGCGAAAGAAGATGTCAACAGATGATTTGAAGCACCACGCATGAAGGAAGGAAAGACAAGCTGGCAAATCCCTGAAAACGTGGGTCAAGTTGACCTAGGGTTTTAGACACCTAGGGTTTTGGTATCTAGGGTTTCAACACATAGGTTTCAACCTAAGGGTGTCCGAGAGCTACTGTAATGTATAAATAAAGTTCTAAAGGACTTGGGATGGTTTGGTGCTAAGTTGGTTGAGGGCTCATTGTTATTGTATGATTGAGTGAGTACTATTGTGTGAGAGAGAAGTGTTGAGTGTGAGAGCCTTCTGGTATTGTAAGATATTCAACTGGGTGTGAAGATCAACCATGTAGTTGGGTGCGCAAGGAGGGGAGAGAAAGAGAGAGAAGAAGAGAAGATCTGCTAGCCAAGAACGCAGATAAGAATTGTATGCTTCCATCTTAATATATCATAAAGCACAATTTTGTGGACGTATCCCTAGGGAGAGGGTGAACCATGTATATATGGTGTTATGTGTGATTGATGTTGTGTTCTTTGTCATTTGAGATGCTTCTATTGTGATATTGTGTTAGATCTAACATGTAACTTGCGTGGTAGGCTTAAGGAAGATAAAGGATAACTAGGTGGTTGTGTGTTGTTGCTATGAATCCACTATGCATTTCCTCTGGTTGTAGACACTTGTGTCCTGCAACCCCCTATAGCTACTTCAGTTGAGACTGCATCTGCTTCGTAGATGTTGCCAAAAGGGCCAGTAGTTAGGGCTTGTTAGTGCGCTGTTAGAGATGAACCCTAGGACTGCCCCTGTGCCAACAAATGGTTCTGTTGTCGGGACAGGAATCTTCTTGAGGGAATGTTAAGGTGGTTTCCATCGAAAACATAGATTCAAAAGAGGATAGAAAATCAAGAAAGGGACTTCTCTTAAGCCCAGAACAAGAACCCTAATCTTAGTATAGAGGATTGGTTGGAAAGATATGTATTTACTGATATACATGATATTTTCTTTGGAGCAATCCATCGGGAGCTATTTGAGTGGCTAGATAGGTTAGCAGATACCCAGTTCGAAGTCATACTTAGACCACCTGTGGTTTGGATGACAACGTTGATCAAGAAGGTCAAGAGAGTTGATAATGTCGTGTCAAGAGCAGTAGATCATTGGTTTGATAGCACCTTTGGATGGTATATCACTGATTTTGTTGTTGACAGAGTGGAATCATATAACCAAGCAAAGAGATATTTCTTTAAGGAACCTATAGGAAAAATTTTACATTTTCTGAAGTTGAAGATCAAGATGATATTGCATGAGAAGAACATCTTGAAGATACAGTAATTGGTCAGATCAGAAGAGGTAATGTTAAAAAATTCAGACAGCGACAGGGACACAGAGGTTGGACATACACGCAGTGCAAAAGTATTCAGAGAAGTTCACCTCACAAACCTATTTAAGCATAACTACAGAGACAAAGGGTTATACAATGGAGAAGAGGTATATCTGACAGACGAAGAGCATTCAGAATCCGCTAGGACAGAGGAACCTCGCCAAGAAGAGCCAGAAACTTCAAGAACTGCGTCGACTATTGAAGTAAGTATTATTATTCCTCCAGTTTCTTTAGCAACGTTAAGTAACCAGAGTAACCTAATTCATCAGATCACTCAGAGCACGGTCACTAGCAGTCCACCACATACTCAGTCAGGAAACATAGGAATATCTATGGCAGATGAGATGAGGTTACTCACCTTTAGAGGAGATGGATTTGAAGATCCTGATCAGCACTGGTTTCTATGTGAAGTTGTGTGGAGTATTAATAATATCACCGATGAAGCTGTCAAACGAGCTCAGTTCAGTACTACCCTAAGAGACCGCGCACTGATCTACTACCTGAAATTCATCCAAGGAGCTGCACCTAAACCATTGAACGCCATTAAGACTGTGCTAATTTTTGAATTCAAGAAAACTAAGTCAAAGTCGCAGTACATTAAAGAAATAAAATAAATCAAGTAGAGAGTATTTGAACCTGTGTGGGAGTTTTATCAGATATTTAAGACTTTGATAGGCCATTTGAGTTTTCAGATCCCAAATGAGTAGAAAAAGTAGTGGTTCATTGATGCCCTCTTACCACACATCAGAGTTCCTATTATGTAACAGAATATTTCTTCACAGGCTGAGGCATTGGAGATCACCATGAAATCAGAATCAACCCCTATGGGAGAATCCAGCTCAGGTATGAGTCAAATCTTGAGTCAGCTAACTAGCTTATCATTGCAGATTGAAGATATGAAGAAAGACAAGGGAAAAGATAAAAGAGAAGACATCTGGTGTATCAGATGCAAATTA
This sequence comes from Picea engelmannii, assembly GCA_009831015.1. NCBI lineage: Eukaryota > Viridiplantae > Streptophyta > Pinopsida > Pinales > Pinaceae > Picea > Picea engelmannii. The sequence continues at coordinate 15,000 of WSFP011472935.1, forward strand.
GAAGGCCATGACAAGGAACGTTGTCCCTTATTTCATGAATAATTGGCCTCTAGAGCTCCGAGCCCTTTGAAGCAAGTTACCCTACCCTGGTGCGAGGTAAGTAGAAATCGACATCGCCCTAGTGAATGTTACTATCTGCAAAAATATGTCCACACACCCACAAATCTGTATTGCACATTCTATAAGTCGGTAGGACACGATCACAGGGATTGTAGTGATTACGATCTCATGCATGACAGGTCGAGGGATATATACAAAATTCAAGGTGAAGTATAGCAAGAAGGAAGCACTGAGTAGTATAATTCCCCTGGGAGAGGCAACTTCAACCCTCGGGGTGGATTCCAAGGAAGAGGAAGAGGAGGAGGTATGGGTCGAGGTCGAGGACAGAACATCTATTATAAATGCGCACAGCCAGGACACTTGGCAAGAGACTATCAAAACCCTTGTACCACTTACAGCTATTGCAACTCATTCGAGCATGTTATCAAGGAATGTCCAGCATTGTTGGCTAAGATTCAAGAGAAACGAGGAGGAATCCAACAAATACAACCAATCAAAGAACAACCTCACGGAGCAGATTCCAGAGTCGTTGTTATCACACAAGAAGGCATTGTTACAGGAGAAGACAGAGTGATCCAAGGAAAGACTACAGAAGAATCAGGAGTCAGGAAAGTTGCAGAGAAGACACAAGAGTTTGACCCAAGGAAAGAGAAGCAGATGTTTGAGGAAGCAAGAAAGGAATTCGGAAGAGATCAGGCTTCTTCATCAAAGGTTCGACCAAAAGTAAGAGAATATGGAATGCCTCTGGAATTTGATCAGTCTACTTCGCCTGAAGATGGAAAAGAGGTGAGTAAACTTATCAGTTTCTTGTATACGTTTATTAAGTTGATTAAAGATGAAAAATCCATACAAGAACTACAAAATTTGGTCAGATAGTATGAGGTAGGAAGGGTAGATCCTTTGTTGAATAAATAAGTACATCAACTATCCAAGAAGAGAAGGACAAATAAATAACTACACCTTAATGCTCAGATTGGAGAGTACGATATAGACTATGTGGTCCTTGACTTAGGGTCGGAGGTCAATGTCATGACGAAGAAGACCTGGACATTGATGGGAAAACCTAAGTTGATCTATTCCCCTATCAGGCTTAGGATGGCTAATCAGAAAGATATAAGCCCCTTTGGAAGATTGGAGCATGTCCCTGTGGACATCGATGGAGTAAGGACATTTACAGACTTTGAGGTGATTGAGATAGTTGATGATAGTTGTCCTTACCCTGCGTTGTCAGGAATTGATTGAGCTTTCAATAATTCCACTGTGGTTGATTTAAAGAAAATAAGAATGACGTTTGAAGGAGATGGCCTTAGGTTCATTTCACCTTTGGATCCCGATGAAGGTCAGAGATACACAGAACCCGTTAGAGAAGAAGACAGCGCATATGAACTAGAAAACATATACAAATTAACATCCAGACAGTAGGATTACATTAATCCTACGGTAGATGGGAATTTTAGCCAGCCAAGTGACAGCACATGCTCATCATATTCAGAAGAAGCACTGGAGAAATGGCAGAACAAAATTTATGAAGTATCTACAAGGATATGTGCTATATTAACTCAATAAGTTTGTTGGATCAGCACAACAATAAGTAACTTTCCCACCTTTGATGGTCCAAATCATTTAGAAGCATTCTTGTTGGACTTTGAAGAAATTGTACCAACACCACAAAGATTGTTGGCAATGGACGAGGCCCTGAAATCAACTCCAGCGAGATGTTGGGGGACACACAAAAACAATATTACAGATTGGGTACAATGTCGTACTTTGATGACAGCGCGATTTTCAGACAAAGTAGAAGACTGCGAAGTTAGGTACACAGTTCGAAGTTGTCTGAAGGACCATGTGTGAAGTTGTGAGGAATCCTGGAGCAGCATTCCTCAAGAACAGTGGGTACACAAATTCATTAACACATTGGACACAACTCCCATCAACTGGTATCTTCAAGCAGAACTGTGCCTCATCACTGCAAATTGGGAAGGTATGACCCAGAACTTTGTAACTACCTTTTTGTTTGAAAGCCAATATCTTACAGTATATCAGGCATTACAGGTTATAAGACAGAAATTGTTTGAGGAGGCACCTAGCCTCCCTTTGGAGAAAGAAAAGGATGAATGGGTTGCACCTCTTCAGAAGTCGCAAAGATGTTACAATATCAATGTTGTTGAAGACGATGATCCTAGGAATGTGAACATCATAGAAATAGAAGGTCAAAGATATGTATAAGGAACAGGAGTCAAACTACCTTTTGTTGGACAGCCAATCAAAATCAAAAAAATCAACATTGGAAGAGAATAGACACCAAAGCCTACAAATGTTGGAGATTATTGGGATGTTGCCACTATTGACAAGATCACAAAATTATTGCATGAATATCA
>ML878300.1:9961-27397 GCA_009831015.1 Picea engelmannii
TTAGTACCTCTAATTTTTATAAAGATATTAAGTAATTTTTACTCTCCTTTATTTTGAGTTTTCCATGCTATTTAAGTTGTAATATTCATTATATTAATGAATATAACATGTGAGAAGATAAATTTGAATCTCTTTTATAATAGGCATTGTCACATGTGTCAATTAGGTGTAGCTTGAGTGTTTGTATGGAAAATTTGTTGCCCTCCATGTGAAAGTTCAAATCCCACTTCGAGACATGTTTTCTCTTAGTGAGATAATTGTTGATAAACTATGTATGATCTATTCATGTGTTGTTGACCTTGCTTTATTCCCTAAAAAAACTATATTTTACCCTAGGTATCATCCTCGCAATGAGGGGAAGTGCATAGGAGATTTTCACTGGGATATATTACCTATGTTGAAATGGACACTTGAAACTGAGAGGGGGGGGTGAATCAGTGTCACAAAACTTTGGACAATTTTCCACTTTTCATAAATTAACTGAACAACATATATTTATTTCATTTTCTCAACCAATATATAAAAGAATAAATATTTTATTTATTTATTTAACTTGAATGAACACATAAGATCAATCTTTGAATATCATCTTCAAACAATTATGAGAGACCCAACTCTCTGTTACAAGACCCATGTTGTAGTTCTCAGATCCAACTGAGAAATGAGGAATCCAACCCTCATAACAAGTCCTGACTTGTTGATCTCAGATCCAACTGAGATGTGATTAATCCAATCCTCATACAAGACCCAGCTTGTAAATAGGCACCAACCTGATAGAATGAACATTCACTCAATCCATTATATATAAATATACATACTTCAACAAATTCAACTACACTCTCTTCTCAACATTATTTCTTGTTTATATAGTCTTCCAACTGGTGTGATTTTGAATCATCACATCTTTTGATATTGAACCATTGTACCTTTTCATTTAACTAATAATAATAAACTTTAAATAATATCATTTTTCCTTTTATCCTTTATTCATAATGTTCATGATATAACTCTCTTAATCATGACTATGTGTTGGTTCTTTTGTCTTCATGAGTTGATCACAGACATGGATCGACTCATTATATCATACTCATGCTTCTGTTGTGTTCTCAGTTCACCAACAGATCATATTTGATATTTTATCGATTCTTTGTATTGTTCTAGTGTCAACTCTCTGTCGAAATAAATATGTATGAGGCACTTCCTTCAAACCATTTACATATGACCATATGCGCAAAACCACGAGCTTATTTATTTAAGCGCTGCCTCTTCTTTTACCCTTATTTCTCTATTCCATACGACTGCAGGTGGTGACCAAGCAAGTGTTTGATCACTTACAAAATCAGTGATCACGTTTTAATGTCATGATGAGATGGACGGTTCTCATTTACTTCAGAACTTCGGCTATTCGTGGCTACTGAATTCTGGAGTAGAAATTCCTCTAGAGTGATTACCTACCGAATAAGTCATAAAATGGTGGTGACCGCTTGCTGTCAGTTAACACCTCCACCTATGTTATCCTTCCACTACGCTTGATCATGAATTGAGAATGCTCTTGAAGTAGATCAACTATTAGCGTTGACTTCGGCCTTCGGCACTTCGAGTGATTTCTCCTTCACAGTCCTTCAATCTTCCGAAGTTCATTTCTCCAAAGTAGATCGAACGGTTAGATTTTTTTTGCACGATGAATGGTTTTCATTCATTTCGGAACTTCGAAACTTCAGGTATTTGCTGGTGGTGAAACTCCCAAGGTACAAAATCCTAGAGTGACATAAATTTCTAACGTCACTTGTTGATGTGGCACTGACTGATTGGTTGCCACATGTCAATTAGATTCGTGACTTATGCATACCTGAAATGCCAACTACACTTTGACAATTGTCATCATCTTATTGCGCCACGTGTTCTTAGTGACGTGGATCTCCTCATGTGGCACATGTTCTTCTCCTAGATCTAATGATTGTCCTAACTCCCAAAATGTATCTCAGATCGAAGGCTAAGAATGACTTTGGAACTTCGGCCTTTGGGTGAACTCATATGTTATGAATCCTTTTTCGTCGAAGTGGTCAGTGCCGAAGTTGACCACTATTCTGTTCCAAAGAGCATCATGTACTGTCAAGATCTGATGGTCCTTATTTACTTCGGGACTTCGAGGCTCCATCCTTCATCTTTTCTTATCCTATCCTTCCACTTTATATATATCGGACGATCAATATGACTCCTGGAATATTTCTCAGATCGAACAACTCATTTCCTCTTTGGAACATTTGTGGTTTACAATGTCCTTCCACTTTACTCAATCCAACGGTCGGTATATTATCTGAAGTGTTCCTCGGATTAGACGACTCATGTCCACTTCGGTACTTCGGCCTTCAGGTAATCTTACTTGTTCTCAACCCTTTTCTATCGAAGTGGTCAGCACCGAAGTTGACCATTGTTGATCTAACGGTTCCCCTTTTCTATTATAGATCAATGACTAATACTTAATTCTAGATCAAATATTGATCTAACGGCTGAGAAACATCCTGAAGCTCCTGCTTCAAATATGATGGTCATTCTTTATGGCTTACTCTTTCCTTCCACTCAACTTGATCCAACGGTCGAGAATGCTCCTGTAGTAGATCAACGATCAGGGATGATTGCGGGGTCCCAACTATCACGACGTTTAAAACAATCGTCGAGATCCACAATGGAAACTACTCGTTGGTGGTGGAACTGATGTCAATCGTAGATCTATTGGCAGGTGACGATCGATGGTCTAGACTAACTGCGAGATTGGAATTAACATGTTGTTTAATTCTCCCTTAGCTCTCTGCAATCAATCCATTCCCTTGATCTGGAGCTTTCATATCCAATAGTCATGACTTGATCTGATCATTGACCAGTCCTCCAACAATCCTTCTCTTATAACTCCCAAATCTGACGGTCCAGATATAATTCTTCAAAACTATGACTTCACCTCGATATAGCGATATTTATTCTGATCTATTCATCGTTATTTCTCATGATATTTTTAATACCTTGTTCTTCATTACTTATTTTGTACATGGATTCTCTGCATGCTACCTCTCATGAGTTTTAGAGTGGATTCCTCTACACCTCGCATTATGTCTTCTGTGTGACTACTTCTTAAAACTATCTCAATGAGCATGATTCTTTCTTGAAACCTTTGGAGTTTTCCTGTGGGGATTTCGATCCCGATGGAATTTCTACAATGCGCTCTTCCTTCTAAGATTTGATTAATGTCCTTGCTTCTGAGATTGAATCGTTGCATACTGTTTGACATTTTCATTCTCTACTAACTATTATACTATTGAAATCAATGACAATTCATGAATGATAACTCATCAATGAAAATTTATCATAACAACTTATCATCACATCACAATGACATCGACTGTTGACATCAATGACAACATATCAATGACTATATTTCCAACAATCTAGACCAAAAAAAACAGTGTCACGTGTATTAACTTATAAATCGTTTATTTGGGAGATGTCACATGTAGAAGACCTAAAAACTAAGAAATAGAACATGCAAGAAAATAACTTGGTGGAAAAGGATTTAATCTATTCTCAACACATGTATTCATCCAATGATATTAATTTATGGTACATGGATCTAACCACCTCTAGATCTAGATCTCACTGACAACTCATCAATGGATAATAATTACACCTCATTAGTAGATAAGGATGACAACTCATAAGAAGGTGATATCAAACTTTGTGATTGTTTATAGACTCCTAGTCTAACATCCCCCCTCCCTCAATCAAAATTATGAAGAAGTATACTAGTAAGACAACATGAAATAGTGCGTAAACTAGTATCATAATAATGTTCATTCTGAAACTTTTGAATTGAGCTTCAATGAAGATATGCCTAAAAATCCACCAATATAGATGTTAAATGGTTCATCTGAAATGAACTTTGAAAGAGAGTAGAAATTTTGGAAGTGAATAGTTGTCATGTATGAACATTCCTTGATTACTTGATCATTTTCCAAGTAGTTTTGCTAGAAGAAACTAGCATCTTTTGATAATTGGTGAAAAAATAGGATTGCCATTCTGCTATCAATAAACAAATGGGATCATTGAAACTCTCTCTGAATTTAGACATAGTTAGTTGTTGAAATACATCCCTATGAAATTAGTTGAAGAGATCGTAATGAATAGTTGAAGAGAAATGAGAGGATTCTAGATTCCATGCTAAATCTTCCCAAATATGTTGATTTGAAGAGATTCATTGAATTGTAGATATCTTGTTGAGGAGACTAGTTGCCATGCTAGAATTCCCAAATTCTAATTAAATTGTAATTGATAGGACTTTGAAACTTAAAGCTTGACTATAATCTTATTGATATTCCCCCCTTTCAGGTGCAAAGTGAGAATATTGTTGAAGGGATCCAAGATTGATCTTTCAAATTCTTCTATTCTTCAATGGTTCTGGTGGTTTTTGGTTTACCACTAACCATTTTGACTTGATCAATGTGGTGGTGTTGGTTGACCAATAACCATTTTGATTTCATCAATGTACTCCCCCACTTGAGTGTAAGAGAGTACCTTTATATTTGACTCATGTAGAATTGGGCCTCAATCATACCCAAAATCTTCATCTATAACTACTATTTGAAAGTCTTCTTCTTTTGTGATTTCTTCATGCCAATGTGTCTTTACCTGTGTTTGAACTAGATGACAAGACTTGTGTAACTTTTTGACTCGTTGTTTTCATCACCAAGAACTTATCCAACCATAATGAATTGTTGTCTTTTTAAGACTTTTTCTTCTTTTGACATTTATGTGAATGGGGATTTGTCTTCCCACAATGAATACACAGATGGAGATAAAAACACATATTCTCCATGCGACCAACTCGATGACAATGTTGGCACTTATCATGAATTTTCTCAATGATCTTATCATCAACTAGATCATCAACATTTTTAACCTCTTCAAGAAATCATGCACTCACAAATTGAATTAATTTGGAGTAATCTGGAATGTGAAATTTGTTTATTTTGTCATATCTTAAACCATGTTGATTCTTGTTGAATTGAAATTCTTCTAAAGGTCTAATAATCATCTTGGAAAGATCATTTTGAAGTTTTTCAAATTCAATTTTACTTCTACTTCTATCACTTTGTGCTTCTACAAGCCTTATCTTCATCAATTCATTTTTTTATTCCATTTCATGATTAGTTAAGGAATCATCCACCATATCATTTGTTGCTTTTGTATCAACCATGAGGTCATGTGTATCACAAGTAGCATCAACCATCTGCATTAGGTCTTATGTGCCACAAGTTGCATCAACCGTTTGTATGAGGTCATTTGTTGCACATGTTCTCAATTTGTTGTTCCTTTTCTATTAATTTTACTTGAAGTACCTCAATCATTCTATCCTTGAGATTAATTTTCTTGTGTATATCACTAAACCAATTATCCAATTCATATAAGGAGTCTTGTAATTCATTGATTTCTACATTGGTGTTTTGCAAACACTTTCCTCCTTTACTGATTTTTATATTTTGTACTTGTCATGTTCACTTGGTAGTTGTCATACTTAGGGTGTTGGCTACAATTGATCATGCACCCCAAAGTGTGATTTTTATAGTGATTTGAATTTGATGTAGCTTATAAAAATAAAACAATGACCTCCTTATTCAATTTCAAGCAGGTCTTTATGACAATTTGAACAAATGGGTTTTGAAATGAAAAGGGTTTACAACTCCACCCTTAATTCAATGACTCAAATTTGTTCAATTGACTATTGACTTTGCCATGAATCATGAAGATTAGAGAAATAAGAACATTTTATTCTCAACTTATGTGAGATTACACATTGCTTAGTGGATGATTGAATTGATGTATCACTTTGATCAAGTATGTATGCCTTGATTCACCATGTGCGTATTGTTTTCCAAATTAAATATTTGTCAAAGAACTAGACATAAAATAGTATAAGCATTAATAAATCATGCACAGATGCACACATACTCAAGGTGTACCTAATATCTTGTTGAGCGCTCAACACAACCTAAAAGTCTTATGAAATTTATCACTTTTTGGGTACTGTCTAAATTGATTTCACTGTGGGTAATGGTTTATCTTTGTTTTTTTCTTCATGACTCTTATCAATCAAGTTAGGTTTGTTTGAACTTATGAAACCTCGTGTCTAAAATAACTTGACATCCAAACTAAGAATCTGCAACTAACATTGCACCTAACACACTTATGTTTGACGTTAGAAAAATTCAAGCAGGTAAGGTGGTCACACGGTTACAATAGTTGTCGAGCGTTGATGCACCATCGGCATCAACAGAAGGTGGATTTGGTTTGCATAAGTTATTCACCACGAATTTTCAAGTGATATACAAACCCCATTGGCATCGGCACAATACGGGAAGGATAGACATTGACAAAGGCTGTAAAGAAATCATTGATAGCCGACGATCGATGTGCTTTATCGGGGTCGGGGAAATCCAGAAAGGTTAAAACAAACATTTTTTGTTTGCAACAAACATATCATCGATCATCAATCCCTAATACACTTTCAACATCGGGACTTTTTCGAGAGAGTTGATCCGAGAGAACTTGGGTAGGTTTATCGCCAATCGTCGATCCTTGATACTTTTTTATGTTGGCAAGATAGGATCGGGTTTTAGAACATATAGATTAAAGAAAGTATCGATTCCAATTAACATGAGTAAATGAAGATGTTGGTCTCGAGTGCCACGTGTATTTATCGTAAGGGTGTTGTACGGTCTAGTTTCATCCTGATTCATGGTGCTAGCGACCTCCAAGGACATGGAAAGGTGGTATGAGAAGGCTCACCAAGAAGTGGAAAGGATCGATTACATCAACGTGGTTCAAAAGGGATGAGACGCCAAGAGCAGGGAATTCGAGTGTTGAGGGACAGCAAAATAGATCAAATCAGGAAAGTTGTCGAATATTGGGTGAAAACGGCCCAGGAACCTCAACGAGAGATTCAGGAGAAATGGGTTGATTACAAAAGGAGCTAGGTAAAAATTAACCGGGAGATGAAGGACATCTAGCTCCCAGAAATTGGCTCACCCGAGGACTTTTTCGACCTGCATGACATAGTCAAGAAACATGTGGAACAAGACTCGGCATAGATAGTGAAAGTGGTGAGCATGACGCGAAGTCAAGTACAACAGTTCATGGAGTGTCCGATCAAATCTTGAGCAGTCTTGCAGCGATTAAGTATCAAAATAGTCAAGTATCGAGCACGGGCAATAGAAGTAAAAGAAATCATTTCGGCCCCGATGGACCAACAAAGGTTCCTGTATGCCAACACATGCGAGGAACTCTTAGTCAAATGGTTAGAGTATGAGAATAGTCATCCACTTCAGTGAAACTGTTTGATGATTCTTAGAAGACAGAGAGATGAAAGTACCATGTGGTGATATTTTATTTTACTTAGATTGCACTTTTAATAGATAATTTTAGTTAATTATCCATTATAAATAAGAGGATTGACCTTTTAGTAAAGGTCGATGGTTTTGGCAAAGACCCTCATTTTTGGAATTGTAAAGAACTATTTCGGAACTACCTTAATTGAGAAGTCATGTTTAGGGCTGGAGACAAACTTATGTTTTCATCAAAGGCGTTGTGTGATTGGATTTGAGGAGGAATTACTTCCAACTTTATTTCATGAATGGATGTTGTAATGAGTAAGAGTTTTTGAATCTGTTGATAAGTTAGTTGTTTCAATATTTTTGTAATTCTTGTCTCTAATGATGAAGGAAAATCGTTGTGTTAATGTGTGATTAATGCTAGAGCTAAGGAAACTATTTTTCTTGCCATCATTTTATTGCATGTATGTTTTCTTTTGATAATTGTATCTCAGTCAATAACTGAAATACCAGCAAGTTAATGTATTAGTACTAGGCTTGTCATAGGTGTGAATATCGTTTTTTGCAGGCTTGAGCACAAGGGTTATCCCAAGCTCAACCTTCTTCAGTAGTTAAGATCCCCCCTTTTACCAGCAGACATATTTTTATCAAACCCATCTAATAAATAAAATACAAAAAATAGAACATTTAAACTAAAGGAGGAACTTTCATAAGAGGATATCATGTAAATCACTAAGTAAATCCCATCATAAATTGGTCGGATCAAAATATATGGATAGCCATTCCACCATCAAACGTTGCAGAGTCTAATTGGGCCTCCGTGGTGGGTTTGGTTCCTATTGTTGAGTTAAAGGGACCTAGGATCCCTCAATAGAATTGGTGCTAGAAGGAGGGCATGTTGAATGAATGGTTAATAATATTTCTGATATAATATTTCACACAGCCTATAGATTCAAAATAGACCACATGCATGGATAGTCATTCTCAAGACAGCCCACATACACTGAGTACTCCTAAAATGAGTAACTCACCCCAGCAAGAGGAAGAACATCTATTCCCTGAAATACCTTACGCTCTCCCCCACAAGGAGTTGAACCAGTTTAGAAGAATCACAAGAGCTTATGCTCAGCAAATTGGATCACTACTCTTAGCTCCGTTACTTCCTCATAGAAAAAAAGTAAGCAGACCAATGGTCAACACCCCCAACCAAGTTTTTGTTCACATAATAGAAGACCTGATAGATTTCTCTCTCACTGAGATTGAAGATCCCCTTAATCTAATCCCCGAAACACCAGTTGGTAACTACTCTGAACCCAACGATTTTGAATCTGACGAGGAAGGGTTTAACTCAAATCGCTCAGCTTCAGTTTCGGAAGACATGGAGGATAGAAATGATCATAATGAAGAGAGGGGAAACCCACCTCAAAATAATCAACCATGGTTGGCCAAGGATGCTCTAGCAATCCCCGAATGGTTACATAACCTCCCTTGACCTCTAGAAAAGTTACTTCCCAAGTTCGACCCTGAAACCTCTGGATTTCCTGAAGACCACATTAAAACCTTCATACTAGATATTAGACTGATGAATGTCCAACATGAGGATAAAGTATGCAAGATTTTTCCATATACCTTTGAGAACTTAGCCTCCACGTGGTATTTAACTTTCTTGTAGGGTCCATAACTAATTGAATGAAGTTTCAAAAATATTTTTTAGACAAATTTGCAGAAGAAACCACTACAGGAGCTTTAATGGTTGAATTGTTCACCGCCACCATGAGTTCAAAAGAAAAGGTTAAAGACTTCAATCAATGATTCACCATTGTCCTAAAAAAAATTCAACCGGAAGCTAAACCCACTCAGGAGTTTCAAATCGAAGTATACGTTAATGCTCTCCCTGCTTCTATTTCCATGTTTGTAAAAAGGGTTGCCAAACATACCCTAGCTGAAAATTTCGAGGAAGATAAAACAATTGAATTCCAAATGAAGGGATGTAAAGAGGGTCAGGTCTCACTATTTAAGAAGGAAGCTCAACCTCCACCCAGGAGAGGACTCTTGTTGACTAGACCCCCAGGGAAACAAATAGAACAAGATCCCGAAAAGGGAAGTGGAGACATAGAAGACCTACAACGGATGATAAAGAAGTTGTCAAATAAAATCATAGACATGAAGAGAAGTGCAGGGGAAGGAACCAAGTCCAAAGTCCCTATAAACCCTTTTTTAAAAGAAACCCACCGTTCAAAGCAATTGAACCCCCCCAACCAACTTAAACATCGACCTGGGAAATGTACCATCTGACTCTTTTTGTACCTCTCATCAAGAGAAACATTCTGAAAGAGATTGTCCACAATGGGTGCATGCCATGAATTTGATGGCCAGTCGGTTCCTAGACAAAGTTTCTCTTACGGAACAATCAAGCGACTCAGCGATGAATATTTTTGATCAGGAGGAAGTTGACCCGCCGGAAGAAACAACCATGTTGTTGTGGGATCCTGACTTGCCAATGCCTTTAGATTATATATTTGAGGTTTAAGAACCACCCGCTAAGGTTTTGGTTGTGAAAACGCGAAATAGGGGTCAATTGGTCTCAAATTACCTTACCATTGCCCAAACTTTGAGAGGAAAATAAGCAGTTGATCACCCGAAAGCACCTTTTGTCTCCCAAAGAAATCCTATAAACATTCATACATGAGAATCACTCAAGCTAGACTGCAACATAGTAGAAGATTTAAAAATATTGAAGGCAAATGTATCGGTCATGGACATGTTTAGAATCCCCTAGCAAAAGGACTTTCTGTTACAAGCCCTGAAGTCAGTAGAAACTCCTATAACAAGCACTGACCAAGGGGAAAATCCATCCCCAACAGATCTAAAAAATAAACCAAATGTGAACGATTTCTCTGTAGACAAAAAGGGAAAACCTTTAGTCCCACCATTCTTTTTAATGTTTGAAGTCTTCAACAGAAACCTCCATAATTGTTTAGTTGACTCAGGGGCATCCTCTAATGTTATGCCCTTATCTATTTGCAAGAAACTAAATGTGGTCTCGCCCAAAAGTGACAAACACGTTATACAATTAGACAAAACTCAGGTAAAATTTATTGGAGAACTAAAGGATGTCATGATCAAAATGACTACACACCCAAAAAAAAATCAAGTGATTGACATCATTGTAGTGGATATACTAGAAGCTTATGGTATGATACTTAGTTGAGATTGGTCTGAAAAGTTGAATGGATACTTTAGCACGGACTAGGCTCACCTTTGGTTTCCATTAAAGGGACATGCAAACATGATTAGGATCGATAGGGAAAGGTATCTCAAACATACTATCACCGACTTGGAGGCCTTCAACAAACCCTCGTCGGCACATTTCCCCATGCTAGGTAACTACTCCTATAATTCTGATTTCGGAAATTTCTCCCTTCTCTCATCTGATGTACCTCTTACTCAAAACTCCGAAATGACTTTTCAAGTAAATCTATTGGTAGAAGTGGAAGAAACCCTCTTCTGTCAAGAACCTCTATTGGAAACCACAAACAAAATAGGTGGAGAGGAGGAAGTTAGTAGGCATGGAGAAGCTAGTAATTCTCACTCACAAGTTTGAACCCTGTACTTTCATGGGTCTAAATCACAAGAAGGGTCGGGAGCAGGATGTATCCTCATTAAACCAAAGGGGAAACAAAATTTCCTATCTTGCAGAATGGAATTTGAATGCACTAATAATACTATCGAGTATGAATCTTTAGTGCAAGGACTAAAGAAATCCATAGACTTAAATGCTAAAGAAATAAAAGTTTTCAGAGACTCTGAAGTTATCGTTAGGCAAGTAAAGAATATTATACATTGCAACTCTCCCCACCTGAGGAATTATCAACATGAAGTGCACAGGATAATAGAACATTATGAAGCCTTAGAAATTACGACAATCCCCAGAACAAAGAACACTCTTGAGGATTCACTGGCCACTGTTGCCTCAAGGCTATCCCCTTTAGAAGACTATGAAGCCTCCCAGTTCACTATGGAACTTCTCTACAAATCATCAGTGCCCAACAATATTTCTAATTAGAAGGTATTTGAAGGATATGAATAGATCATGAACTTATTAACCAATCAAGAAAATTTTAAAGACTTGGATATTGACGATGAAGTTTTCCAAGAGAAACTAGTAGAAACCAACCCACACGAACAAAGAGACGAAACAGACCACTCTAGTAACAAACCAAAGTCTCACACGATACCGAAGGGGGTAGCCAATTTGGAGAGCCTCTTTGACTTAAGGGAAAGATTTAAAGGGTCAAAAAACACAAACACAGGGAGATCTTGTCCCATGTACGAGAATATAAACCTAGGAACCCCGGAAAACCCTAAAAATATAAATCTAGGCAAGACAATGTCTAAAGAAGAAAGGAAAGCCTATCTCAAACTTTTCATAGAATACCAAGATGTTTTTGTGTGGTCCTACCTAGATATGAAAACATATGACACTCGTATTATCCAACACAAAAGCCCGTTAAAATCCAAAGTAAAACCATTCCAACAAAACCTCTGGAAGTACCACCCATCTCTGGAACCCTTCATGTGTGAGGAGTTAAAGAAATTACTACATGCTAAAATTATCTTTCAGGTTAGACACTATGCCTAGGTAGAAAATTTGGTTCTTGTAAGGAAATAGTCTGGGGAGATCCGCATGTGTGTGGATTTTAGAAACCTCAACAGAGCATCAAAAAAGGACAACTACCCAGTCCCACCGATGGAACAACTCTTGCAGATCGTGTCTGGTTCTGAGATTTTCTCCCTGCTAGATGATTTTTTAGGTTACAACCAAGTTCTAGTTTCATAGGAAGACCGATTGAAAACTACATTCTAAACCAAGTGGGGAACCTTTGCTCATAAACGCATGCCCTTTGGATTAATTAATGCAGGGGCAACCTTCCAGAGGGCGATGGACGTGGATTTTCGAGGACTAATCAACAAGTGTGTAGTAGTTTATTTGGACGACGTGACTGTGTATTCAAAGAATAGACAAGATCACATCCAATATCTAACCTGGATTTTCGAAAAGTGTAGAAAATACAATATATATTTAAACCTTAAGAAAACTATATTTGGTGTCGAGGAAGGGAAATTACTAGGTCATATTATATCTCAAGCAGGAATTTGCATAGACCCGGAACGAATTAAGGAAATAGCTCAGCTTTCCTTACCCCACAAAAAAAAGGCTATGCAATCCTTCTTTGGGAAAATCAATTTTGTGAGGAATTTCACCCCCAATTTCGTTGAAGCTATCAAAACCTTACAAAAAATGATCCATAAAAATGTTGAATTTAAGTGGGATGACAAACGAAAAAGTTCTTTCAGCAATACTAAGACTGCAATATCTCAAGCTCCAGTGTTGCGAAGTCCCGACTTTAGCAAAGATTGTTTCCTCTATACTTTTGCCTCCGACCAATATTTAGCTGCAGTATTGACTCGGAAAGATGATGACAACAATGAGGTGTCGGTCTCATTTATGAGCACTAATCTCCAAGGGGTCGAACTGAATTTGTTGGTTGTGGAGCCTAATTATCTTCCTGATTTATAGGTATTTTTACTTTCAGCCGTGTTTATACCCCATGAAGTATTTACACCCCAGAAGTATGTACACTCTTCCACGTGGGGGAGATCAGAGAGGGGGTACCCCCTCTGCGGGGTTCGAGGGGCCTATCCCCCCGACTGGGGGGTTTGGGGGAAATCGGGCCCCCAGCGGGGGTTCGGGGGTGAAGCCCCCGAAGCAAAAATTGCCTTGTAAAATTATATTCTAATTTCATTGTAAATCTGGACCGTTCATTATAAGGTCGCAGATCTAACAGTAGAGATTATGTTAGGGTTTGTTTTTCCCTATAAGGAAACCCTCTTTTATGAGGGAAATGTATCGCGGCTATGGATGGTGGTGAAGATTGTATTCTGAGAGAGGATACTGTGAGAGAAAGAAGAGGAAGTTACAGCGGGTTTTGCTATAGGTTGTATCCCTTCATTTGTTGGATAATAATAAAGGAAGGACCTGGAAATTTCTCTGGTGGACGTAGCCCATACTGGGTGAACCACGTAAATCTATGTCTCTCTTGTATTATGTGTCTTCTATGTTTTGTTTCTGCATTTGTTTTATTTTATTGCTCTGCGGTCATGTTTTTCTAACAGAATTACCCTGCTATAGACAAATAGGCTTATGCAGTGTACAAAGCAGTAAAACATTTCAGATCTTACATCCTAAAAAGTCACACCAAAGTCATTGTGTCTCATCCCACAGTTCGATCCCTATTCACTCAATAGGAAATGGGGGAAAGAAGAGGAAATTGGGTGGAAGTTGTCCAAGAATTTGATCTAGATATAAAAGTTGCCAAACTGGTTAAGGGACAGGGATTGTGTAAACTGGTCGCTGAAGCCCAAGACCAGGTAAATGGAGACTCTGGGTGGGAGAATGAATTGGCGTTATGGTATACTGAAGATTTGTATCTTCCCCTAGGGCAAGGGTCTTGGTATGGGAAACTAACTTATCTCATGCATCATGGGACTTGACAAGAAAATCTAAACCCTAAGGAAATGATATCTCTCAGACTAAAATTGGCACAATATCGCCTCATATCTCTTCTGTGTGAATTATGATGGGGTACTTTTGAGATGTCTCGAATGTGAAGACACGGACAAGGTTCTAAAGGAGATCCATGATTGTCCTGCAGAAGGACACTTTGTTGGGAATACCACCGCTCACAAGATACTAAGAGCCATCTATTACTGGCCTACTCTATTTAGGGACGCTCATACATACACTAGAAACTATAAAATTTGTCAAATAAGTGCAGGGAGGGAAAAGAGAGTAGTTGTCCCACTCCAACCAGTGGCCATATCCAGACCATTCAAGCAATGGGGGTTAGATGTCATAGGATAAATTACATCGAGTTCTTCAAAACAACATAGATACATACTGATTTCTACGGACTATTTCACGAAATGGGAAGAGGTCGTCCCTCTGAATCATGTAAATGAAAAGGTGGTAATTCAATTCATAGAACAACAGCTGATCACAAGGTTCAGTATGCCTTCTGTTCTTGTTTTTTATAATTTTGTTTACTTTTATTCCACCATGCTAACAAAGTTTTCTTTGGATAAAGGAATCATAATTAGATACTCTGTAAACTACTATCCATAGGGGAATGGAGTGGCAGAATCAACAATAAGAACCTAGTGAGGATATTGAAGAAGACAGTTGCAGACAATCAGAGGAATTGGCATAGTTCACTTCATAATGCCTTATGGGCCGATAGAGTAACACCCAAGGAAGCTATAGGGAACTCCCCATACTTTCTGGTATACGGACAAGAAGCCATCCTCCCAAACGGGCTATATCTTTCGTATCTTTAGCTTTCTCGTGGTTCTAGAGGACAACCCTCATCGATTATTCAACAAAGGATTGATACCCTCCTCATGCTGGAAGAAGAAAGGGAGAAATAAAAATCAAAGTTCATTGCTCATCAACAGATAGTTAAAAGGTGGTTTGACAAGCATAAGGCCAAAGAGAATAATTTTGAAGTAGGATACTTAGTCGTGAAATGGGATAGGGAAAATGAACCGAAGGGAAGACATTCAAAGTTTCAGAGTCTATGTCTCGAACCTTTCCAGGTAGCCGAGAAACTTGGGGAAGGAACGTATCGGTTGAAAAATATGAGGGGAGAACTTGACACCCTCCTGGTGAATGGCCAGACCCTAAAACAATACTTCTGTTAAAAAAAAAATGTATGTGTTTTCATGTTAATTTATTTTGTAGGTGTTAGGTAGGCTGATTGCGGAGTCCTTTATTTTTGTCTTTCTTTTGTGTGGTTTTTTTTTGTGCAATAAAGTGGTGTTCCGCAAGGCATTGGTTGACCTTAATCAATACAGTGTAGCAAAATCCATTCCTGAATCACGCTCACATGCAACATAAGAAATGTTGGGCAAACTGTGGTTTCTCAAAAGGGTTTTGTATCTAATCGTTACAAACAACCAACCTTGGCAAGTGATGAAGTGTCCATCTAGTGGTATGGTAAAACCTAGAGGGAAAGATGGTAAGTTGGAAAGGACTACATGTACCTCAAGACAAAGTTAGGAGAAATTTCACCTTGACCATCTCATCTTGCAGATAACAAACGTCCTCCTCTCCCACTCACTCAGGGTATCTCTGCCAAAAATAAATAAATTATATCAAATGAGAATGAAGTGGGAGAGGGTATGCAGATAACTCCGTCGGGGCTATGGATGCTCGTTGGTAGTGGACAAAGGTTTGTGACATAGGGGTGACTCCGTCGGGGCTATGGACGCTTGTTGGCAATAGAGAAACACCGCAACAAGTGAATTATGATAACTAAAAGGCCCGGTGCCAGTGAATGACTTACTTGACTCTTGTCAAAAGGGGGAGTGGGTCATGGTTAAAAGGAATGAAGGTGGAATAAATATTGAAACCCCATAGGCAGGACCAGATTCACGAACCAGAGGAATTTCAAACGCAAGGATAAAAGAGACTCTAATAAAAACAAAACCAGTTAAGTTCTTAACCAGCTTCTGCATCAGCTAGGACCATGGAAGGAACAAAGATTCTTCTTTCACCCAGTAATTCGCTAGTTTTAGAGTGCTCAACAAACCCTAAAAGCCTTATGAAATTTTATCACTTTTTGGGTACCACTTAATTTTCTTTTACTGTCTAAATTGATTTCACTGTGGGGAATGGTTTATCTTTGTTTTTTTCTTCATGACTCTTATCAATCAAGTTAGGTTTGTTTGAACTTATGAAACCTCGTGTCTAAAATGACTTGACATCCGAACTAATAATCTGCAGCTAACATTGCACCTAACGCGCTTATGTTCGACGTCGGAAAAATTCAAGCAGGTAAGGTGGTCACACAGTTACAATAGTCGTCGAGCGTCGATGCACCATCAACATCGGCAGACAATGGATTTGGTTTGTGTAAGTTATTCACCACAAATTTTCAAGAGATAGATAATCCCCATTGGCATCGGCACAATATGGGAAGGATATGCATTGACAAAGGTTGTAAAGAAATCATCGATAGTCGATGACCGATGCACTTTATCAGGGTCAGGGAAATCCAGAAAGGTCAAACCAATCGTTTTTTTTCTATGACAAACATATCGTCGATCTCCGATACACTTTCGGCATAGAGACTTTTTCGAGAGAGTTGATCTTAGAGAACTTGGGTAGGTTTATCATCGATCATCGATCCTTGATACTTTTCGACGTCAGCAATATAGGATCGGGTTTTAGAACATATAACTTTAATAAATTCTTGATTCTGATTAACACGAGTAAATGAAGACATCGGTCTCAAGTGCCACATGTCTTTATCACGTAAGGGTGTCATACGACCTACTTTCATCCTGATCCATATTAAGGTTCCCTACGTCCTAGTCACACCTCCTGGTCAGGTTTTCCACATAAGTTCTGTACAACAAGATCGATCGGCATCAGAGCTTTTGCAAGAAGATATCAACGAAAAGTGTTTGAAGAAAAATCTCAACCCCCGACTCACCAAAAGGACTAGCGAAACTATGGGATGTTTTCGGCATAAGATATGATCCGATTCTGACATTTAATAAACCAGTTAATGCTTCATCCTGCATTTTTTTCTACCTCGTGCATCGATTGAACAACAACAGTTTGAAATCGTCGATAAGCCATGTTACAACTCGCGTCGTCAGCCCACGATCCAATTTAATTTTAAACGTCTCTGAAGATATGGTGATGGATTTAATAAAACTACACTCATAACCTGAATTGAATGGCTGATTCGACAAGGTAAGTTCATCCATGTTTAAATCTCTAGAAGCTTTGAAAATTTTCATTATGCGCACAAGTTTGAATTCCATAGCATCCAAAGAAGAAAAGAAAACCTCTCGAGACTGTGTTGATCCTCAAAACATCAAAACCAGGTTAAACAAGTTGAAGAGGTATGTATTCAAGTTTGTCAATTCGAAGGTCGTGATTTATGTATGCAACTGATTTTTTATGCGGTCTCTAACTATGTTCTAGCTG
>WSFP011472938.1:0-17435 GCA_009831015.1 Picea engelmannii
TTTGGTGGATATTACATTATTATGTATTTCCTTTATATACACACTTTTTCATAACACAACCACCCATTGAAAATATATCAACCACACCACAATCCTATCCCATCATGAGGACTCATACACATTCACTAGATGGGCCTTGGCCTTGAGCTGTACACCGAGAATAATTTACAATTTTGGCTTGACTCCCATCACATAACCTCGTTATTTGAATAATACAGTATTTCATATATTAAAATTTAGGGGGAAAATTGGATTATTACAATGTTTGTTTGAAAAATTAAAAGACCCCAAGTTATTGTATACATATTTCTTGGGGTTTTAGTGAATCCGTCTGGTGGGGAATTGGAAAAACAAGAGGTGTCGCAATTTGAGGTTATGAAGAAGAAAAAGTTGTGAAGGATGATGGGTATATCTTTGAGTCTAACGTTGAATTTTTGAACCATGGCTGGATGGGTAACCCTACTCAAGTTTAGAAAGAAGCACACATGAATTTACCAAAACTCCCATGATTCGTGATGATGCACAACATTTAGGGTGGGAAATGAGACCCTATTTAATATCTTTTGTGGATTATATTAAAGGGTCCAATCTAGTGAAAAATCCCAAAACAATGCAACCTCTTAGTGCTACGGTACCTTCTCTTCAACCGAAGATAGAAGCTCATACTCTTAGTCGTACTCAAACCCTAGTATCAAAGTTGTATATATTGTACTCCTCCTTTCTTTTAGGGTTTAGATATTTGATTGGTTTCTAGTCACTACGAAAGAGAGGGCATGCCCTTTTCTTTCTAAGTTTGCAATGCAACAAGACTATCTACTCTTTAGGATATCTTTGATGCTTTTGATGAGGTAGAAATTCTAGCAAAAACCATTAAAGAATCACAACATATGGTGCTCACTATTTTTATTGTGATCTTGAGACGCCGTGGGTTAATATCATATCCATTATTGAAAATGATAATATATATGTTGTAGAGACTAGTACTCCTTTTCTATAAATGCACATTGGTCATGGGGTGATTCGGGAGATGGCTCATGGAGAGCTACACAATTCTAAAGAAGGTGGCACTATGAGAAAACATTATGATGGAAAGCTTGGTGGAACCAATGATGGGGATGATGAGGAGAGCCACTCTCTGAGCATCGATGACTTTCTAGCGGACAAGGTGCATGATGAAGAATATGAAGAGATCACTAAAGTTGAGGATGAGACAACCAACGAGAGCTTATTGAAAATTAGTTAGTTCAAAATATAAAGGTTCACCTATGCCAATGTCTACTTTAGTATGATCCACTTTATAAAATCGAACTAACCCACATTGATCCCTTCTAGAGCACTTATTAAAATTGACATTTATTGAGTAATTGGTGAAAAATTAAGAATTTCTCTAATACGAGAGCACCTCCTCACTATGCGCCTTTTGGGTGCCTCCTCTAGTCAATTTATATGCGACCAAAGTCTTTATTTGTCATCTAATAGAAGCAAACTAATCCAGTTCATTAGAGAAATTTTGAGGTAAAAAATTGGCCTCAAGACAAAAAAATGTGCTATCAACATCAACTTCAAAACAACCAATAGGATTCAAGATGACGATGTCAACCATAAGGTTAAATCGTTTTAGAGGGAAAGGAAAAAAAAATGATTTTTTGTAATTACACTTTTGACTTATATCCTTATAGCTTTACTCAAATTTCAAGTGTAGGCACTCGTTGGATGCAAAATTAAAGTTTGCATCCAATGAGTACTCACTTTGCAAACTTTTGATAGACCCACAATGAGATACATTGGAAACAAGTTTATCTCATTATGGGTCTATCAAAAGTATGTAGAGTGGGTACACATTGGACGTAGAATTTAAGTTTGCGTCCAAAAAGTGCCTACACTTGAAATTTGAGTAACAATGTAAGAAGGAAAGTCGAAAATAGAATAAAAAAATAATTTTCTTTCTTTCCCTTACAAAATTCATAACTCTAATTTTATTGTTTTCCACTATTATTTTCCTTAGGAGTTCGATTTTAGAACTCAAAATTTCTCTAATGATTTTTGGGTTATGATGCAATTTTTCCATGAGAATTTCAATAGAGATACTAGATTTCATAGTACCTTTTAGACTACACTTTGGGAGAATATGGATGCCAAGTTGAAGAGATCTATAGATTTCCATCCACAAACAAATGAGTAGACAAAAGTAGCAAATAGGACATTGGTTCAACTTTTGAGGGGTTATCATCAAAATCATCCAAGGACTTGAGATAAATATTTGATTTATATTCAATGCTCTTATAATAGGGAAATATGAACTTCTAATAGTAAGTCACCTTTTGAAACTAGCTTTGGGTATTTGCCACCTTCACTCTTAGATGTTGTATATGGACATCATGGAGGAGTGAGGAAAGACACCACAAGAGAAGCATTGAAGTTTTTTGTTGTTGTTGTTGATAAGATTAGGAAGATACATTTGCAAGTACATGAGATATTGAAGAAGTCACAGGAAAAGTAGAAGGCTCAAAATGATCAACACAAAATTGAGAAAACATTCAAGGTGTGAGACTGTATATTTTGGTTGTATCTAAACAAAGAAGGCTATAGGGTCTTGGTACAAATATCAAGGCTATGTGGTGTGGTCCTTTTTAAGTATTAGAGAAGGTGAGTGATAATTCCTATAGGCTTAATCTAATCCCATATTTTTTTACTTACTTAGTAGTGAGTCTTCCATGTTGGACCATGAAACTAAGGAGCAAGTATTACCTACACATATAACTTATCACCATAATATTAGGTAGCATTAATAGAAGATAGAATTTTACAGAAGAATTCCAAAACAATTAGAAGGGGGTAGTATGAGGTCCGGTATGTTGGGTTGAAAGGACAACTTCCAAGCAAGGCCAAATGGTACTCCAAGGAGAAGATAGTGGACAAATTTCCACACACACTTTAGTAAAATATTTTGGAATGAAAATCCACCCTAAATGGGGAGGTATGATTCAAAATGGATCATTATATAATTTTTCATCTATTTTGATACTTTCTAGGTGGAAAAATTGGAACCCTTGGTTTGTAGGGCCTATTTTATGGTCATGCCCCAGATTGGTGATTTGGGGCCCAAAACCTTCTAGATCCTGTTTGAGGCATTAATGACCATTTTTAGGGTCAAAACTTTGTGTGTTTAACCCACAATATATTGACATTGTTATACACTTCAAGATCTTACCAACAATGCAAATATCACCTCAATTAGAGTTCGTATAGAATTTATTCCTCCCACAAGTTGACCTATCATGTTGACCACCAAGGTACTAAGTGGATGCCATGTCAGCTTCCATTACTCACACATTTGGATCTAGTACCATGTAGAATATCAATAATATTCTAGAGGGTCTAAACCCATAACATTAATTGGGGGTTGAGGCATGAAAACAATTCTAACCCTAACCCTAGATGACTATCAATCTATGTTAAATATCGAGTTGCTAGAAAAGGAAGGGGTTCCATTCTTATTGTATTGAGTATTGTTCCATAGAAGCATAGAGAATTGAGATTGGATATTAATGAAAAATATAGGAAGTATAAGATCATGTAGCCGCCATATTGGCCACAATGTGCATGGAAACTTCATAGTGAGTGACCCTTTCTTTGTATTTTCATTTCATAACTTAGAAGAAAAGAGTAGAGCATATGCCTCACCTTCTAGATAGGTTTTTCTCATATTGGATTTTCCTAGGGTACATCTTGTGTTAATTGTGTGGATGGTGTTTTATTTTCTTGTCTCTTTCATTTGAGTTTCAATTTGTTTAGTATTTCATGCATTGACATAGTAAGACTAAATATGGACTCTAAATAAAACACAATATAATAAGAGATTTGATTGTGTTGGGAAAGTGGACACATGACCTGGAATACTTCTAGCAATTAAGAGCTTGGGAAATTGAGTTGGTACTAGAGTTGGCCCCTTAAATTGAAGGGAAGTTGTGGGAAGCAATCCACGGGGTGACCAAGGAAAGTAGGAGGATGGAATTGAGCATAGTTGACTTGAGGGGAAGTCAACAACTGTGTGAGGGGCTTGTTAACCCCTTTTTTTTGTTGAAGGATGATGTGTAATGAGGAAACTAGTGCGACACACAGAGAGGTAAAGTGGCACCATGTGGAGAAGGTGATCTGGAATGGACCATTATATAATTTTTCTTATATGTTGGTACTTTCTGGGTTGAAAATTTGAATCTATTGGCTTGCAGGGACCATTTTTTGGGCATGTCCCACTTTAGTGATTTAGGATAAAAAACCTTCTTGAGTCCATATGAGGCCTTAAACATATATTTTTTGGGTCAAAAATTTATAAGATTAACTCCTAAATTCTCGACATTGTTCTACACTTTCAGGGATTTCCAATAGTGTGAACCTTAATCAAAGTTCATATGTGAAATTTATGCCTCTCACAAGTTGACCTATCCTATTGACCACCATGATTCCAAGTGAATGTCATGTTAGCTTCTATTACTCATACATGTGGGGTTAGTCACATATGGACTAATAAGAAGATTCTAGAGGGTTTAAAACCCTAACATCAATTATTGGTGATGTTAAATATTGGGATTCTAGGAAAGGAAGGGGCTCCATTCTTATTGTATTGAGTTTATCTAGGTTGGATCTTATATAATTTTTAATCTACCTTGATACTTTATGCATGGAAAAAAATGGAGGAATCAACTTGCAGATCCATTTTAGTAGTAGGTCCCAATTTGGAAAATTATGTCCAAAAAACCATCTAAAATATTCGAGAGCCATTTTGAGGCATCAAATGACATTGTTTTGGGTCCAAACCTAATTTCCAAGAAGATGCCATATTCTACACATCAAGACTATTCCAACGATGCAAGAATAACCTCAATTGAAGTTTGTATGTGAATGTTATGCCTCTTGCAAGTTGACCTGCCATGTTTACCACCATGGTATAGGTGGATGCCACATCAATGCCCATTACTCAAAATGTGTGGGGATGGCCACATGTGGAATTTCAAGAAGATTATACAAGGTCCAAACCTTATCACTAATTAAGGGTTGAGGAAGTCAAAACCCTAACCCCAGATGGCTATCAGGCTATGTTAAATACTAGACTACTAGGAGGAAAAAGGATTCCATTCTTTTGTATTGTACTTTTCCCATAGTTGGGTAGAGCATACAATCAGTGGTATTTTGAGAGAATATTATATGAGATAGGAGATTCTGTAGCAATATTTTAGACCAAAGTTTCAAAGGAAACTCCATAGTGAGATCCTCTTTCTTTATACTTTCTTTCCATAACTGAAGAAACAAGAAAAGAGCACTGTTGATGTCAAGGGACTAGAGAGTCTCCAACCTCAACATTTTCAACCTCTCGTGGGGATAGGCGAGAAGAGGCGGGAATATCACCCTAGGATTAAAGCCCTAGAAAAGAATGTGCATTGAACTCTAGGCCAATTTTCCCCTAACCTGTAGTCCAAGCATGAATTCCTTTTCCTTGTAATTTAACTTTTTAAGAATATTTAATTTTTATGCGATTTTATGATTTTTATGCTATTTACAATTTTAATTACTTCTATGTGGGGTTTTTACAATTGACATAACGAAAATCAAATCTAACCAAGTAAAAGAAAAAACTAAAATTAAAAGGAAATTTATTTTTATTGTTTTATAAGAAAATATTAAAAACAAAATTAAGAAGGTTAGAATAATTATGCTAGTTTTAAAGTGATTCGAAAAGAAAAGTTTACTAAACTAACATTAGTTTGAAGGTTATATGAGAATAGCATTCTAATAATTTAATATTTTTTCATATTTTCCTTTAGAAGTTAGGATGTAAAAATAATAAAATCAAAATAGTAAAGTAAGAAAAAGAAAGTTATGCACAATAACAAACTAATAAATAAAACTTTATACACATGATTATAAACATGTTTTGTTTGTCCAAAATGCAAGTATGGTTAGGGTGACAGGCTCGAGGGGTGTTTGAGTGACGTGTAGTAAATGCATGCCGCTTTCCTCTCCAACCTCATTCAATTCCAAGTAGGAGCCAACCAATTCACCATAGCACTATGCATTTAATCAACCATATATTTCATTGCCATATCCCATTTGCATAGTGCGCCACCCAAAGTAATGTCAACTCTTTAAAAAAAACAATGTGCCATAATATTACTCCATGTGCTTCAACACATAACATTTAACAAAGCGCATGAGTCTAGCAGCAAGGGTTTATGCACCCTCCTTTTGTCACAATTACACATAACATTAGGGCTTGTGTATAGTCCTTTTGTTTAAAAGAGCTCCCATATCATCCTTTATATCAAGATCATATTAAACCAATCAATCCATGTTTAATAGCAATATCAAAACAAAATTGATAATGATCATTTCATCCCTAGGGAATCCTTAATATAATTTGTGAATGAACATCAAAACCATCCAATGCCATGCAATAATCAACCCAACTTAGGTCACCAAAACAATTTAAACCATAATTTAAAACATCGAATTGTAGAAGACTATGTTGGTATCATCACAATAGAAAACAAAATATAAGTGCAACATATCCACCATAGCGCCACAAACCTACAAGGGGGTCCCACCTACTAGTCTATAATTAATATAAATAGAAAATAGAGTTGGGCAATCATTTGCGAGAAATATTCATCGTTGCGATTTTAAGCGTCAACACACACCTTGTAGGTCACCTATCATCACAGTGCCCAAGAAATATGGGAATTGGAGAATATATATCAACTATAGAGATTTGAATAAGACCATCCTCAAGAATTGATACCTCCTTCCCAGGATCAATGACTTGGTAGCTTAGTTGTAGCATCCAAAGTACTTCACCAAGATGGATCTAAAATTGGGATACCACTAGGTACGATTTAAAGAATAAGACACCTAAATAATTTCCTTCAAGACAAGACAAGGTGTATATGAATGGCTCAAATTGCATTTTGGTTTATGTAATGCACCGACTACATTTATGCATTTGATAAATGATGTATTGCATCCCTCTCTATATTCATTTGTAATAGTTTACTTAGATAATATATTAGTTATATCTCTTCCTGGTAAAAACATATCTCACATATCATACAAGTGTTAGAGACACTGAAAAAGTATCAACTATTGGAAAACCTTAAGAAAAGTGACTTTTCTTAGTAGTTATTGGCATATATGGGGTATGTGATTGGTAGAGGGGAACTCAAGATAGATACTGTAAATATGGAAGGTATTCTCAAGTGGCTAACTCCTATTAATGTCACTGAAGTTAGGAGCTTTGTTGGGACACCACAATACTTATGAAATTTCATAACATTCTTTTCATTTGTGCCTACACCACTCCATTCCATAACATGCATCGACAAGAGCTTACAGTGGGGAAAGAATAAACAAAAATATTTTCATGAGCCAAAATGAAATATCAGTTAAGAACAAGTTCTTGCATTTCCTAATTTGTAGAAGCAATTCAAAGTGGATATGAATGCAAGTGGATATGCTATGGGAGAGATCTTGATGCAGGGAGGTAAATGGGTATGTTATTTTGAAATGTTTCATGGTGGATTATTGAACTACCCTACATTAGAAATGGAAACACTATATGATGGGAAAGGATATTGTCATCCACATTGATCACCAACCATTGTAGTATTTGTAGGTCTAAAGTAAGATTCAAATTAAGATTCAACAAAGTAGACACTACAGGTGGATGGGGTTTTTACAGTAGTCTCATCTAATCATCACACATAAGAAGGGAAACATTAATAAGTTATCATATATGATTTTAGGGCCACACACATCCAAGATCATCTCTTTGGTAACTATTATGAACATGGATCCTTTCACCCATGATGCATAAAAAGAGGAATACATAAAAGATGGGGAATTTAAAGAGGTGTTTCAACAACTACAGGGACAAGTTTATGTAGAAGAAGATGACAATAAGTCTAGATATTATCTCCAGGATGGGTTTCTCTACAAGATGAACAAGGTCTATTTTCCTAAAGGTGATATGTTGTAGGTTATAAAAAGGCACACACCTCCAAATTTGTAGGTAATTTTGGTGTTGGGAAGCCAATTGCTAATTTATAAAGGTATGTGTATTGGCCTAGAGTACAAGAATATGTAGCTCATTTTATTAGAGGGAAAATACTTTGTTATACCAACAATCACAATAATAGAAATCAAGGTTTATACCATCCCCTACCCGTATCTACGAGACCTTGGGAGAGAATCTCCATGGATTTCATGGGAAGTTTTCCAAGAACAAGGGACATGACTATTTGTTTGTGGTAGTTGATAGGTTTAGCAATACTTGCATTATCATGCCGTGTGAAAATACCATCAAGGGACAAGATGTAGTGATCCAGGTGGATCTTGGTGGCCATCCACCTTTTCCACCGAATCAACATTTTCAAGCCTATGGTTTTGATAAACCATGATATTCACCCTTTTGATGGGGAATGCAATGCAATGCCATCTCCATTTGTTAATTACATACATCATGTAATGATTTACTAGTGATGCTATGTACATGCCTACAACATAGTGTTAATGCATCAGATCCCGTTATAACTCTATAGTTAAGCAAGCTCAGGATAAAGTAGTAATGGGATGGGTGACTTCTTAGGAAGTCCTAGTGTTTTACATGCCTATGAAATTTTGTAAACTTACACCAATTTATCCCACATGCATCATGGGAATGATTCTCCTCTCACTATCTCATATATAATTGAGGTGAAGGAGGCCCTTTAAGCATGCAATGGAGTGTGATGTAAAGCTTATTGTGAATGAAGCGTAGCCAACATGTCTTTCTCTTCAAAGATAACCTACACCATTCTAGTCAATTTGTGTTTTATGATGTTTTTCTATTTTATTCATTAATAGAAGTTGGGTTTCACTGTATTTTTGTGTTCTCTTCTATATTTTTGTTTATATCTCATTGTGTTCTCAACATAATCCAAATCAGTGGTATCAGAGCATTTTTCTCCTTGTCATTTCTCAGAGCATGTCCCCGACTAGGTCAAGGTGTAGAGAGTTGGGTCTCGAGCTCGTTTCTCTTGAGGACAACCACTATCTCCAACCCAAGAGACCACCCATGGAGGAAGAGGAGAGATATAATAGAGTAGGAGATCCTTTCAACACGTTTCTCCAGGAATCCCTTATGCGTCAGAGGAACGAGATGATGGAAAACTTCGCTCAGATTATTCAACGACTACTGATGGTGGCCAAGGCATCTTTGACAAGCAACCATTTCAAAGGTACGACACCCGTCAAGGTACAATTCAATTTTTATATCCCCTTATTTGAATGCCAGATATATGCATATGCTCTAGAAAAATGGTTTAATCTACTAAAAGGTTATTACTCTATCCAAAAAAATTCTGAGAGCGAAAGGATCACCTTCGCACTCCTTAAAGCCCTTCCCCATGTCAGAGCTTGGTGAAAAGGTTACTGGGAGAGGTACAGTGTGAATGAATATATGCCATTTGGGAGAGAACCCACTTGGGTGGCCTTTGTAGGTGCCCTCAAGGAGGATTTCTACCATGTCAAAAACTATGATGACCAATACATGAGATGGATGACTTTGTGTCAGAAAAGAGACCAGACAATGTCAGAGTAAACAAACATATTTCATAACCTGTGCTCAAAGATGGGTATAAAATACTTCAAGAGAAACCTGGTTTTGAAGTAGCATAGTGGTTTGCATAGATGCATAGAAACATAGATGGATTTCTTGGAAATCTCCTCATTGGGAGTTGCTTATTGATATGTAGTCAAAATTGAGAAAAAAATCAAGCAGCGGAGTAAGTGGGAGTTCGGGTTTGAAAATATGCCACAATAGAAGCATGGAAAAGGAAACCCTAACTCACAGAATGAAGGAAAAAGAAAGGAAGGCCAACCTCAAGAGAGACATTCCAAGACACAAGAAAATAAGGGTAACAATAAGTCTAATAAATACACTAGAAAGTGGTGTGAGTTCCACAAAATCCCAAGGCACAACACCGATGAATGTCACTTGAAACAATCATTGGTGGCCGATCTCAAAGAAAAAAAATCATAACCTAACTATGACTTTGATTTAAAGTAAAATAAAGGGAAACATGTCATCAATGCAAAACCCATTGCTAGAGGAGCTTGAGGAGGAGGAGTGCCTCTTCCACTCACAGATGTGGGTAAAGGATATCCCACTGCATTTCATTGTTGACAACGAGAGTCATAAGAACTTGATATTTTCCTAGGTTTTTCAATAGATTGAAGATTCCAATGATCCCACAAACCCAACCATACACCATCAGATGGTTGAGCCATGGACGAGACATATGTGTCAGCAAACAATTTCATTTGTCGTATGAGATCAATCCCTTCAAGGATGAGGTACTGTGTGATGTTTCCCTACTAGAATAATGTGATGTTATTTTAGGACAACCATATATGTGGAAATGTCATGCTATCTATGAGTCTTGACCATGCAGTGTCATTGTTACTCTAGGAGGTCATCTCTACAGGGTACCAGAGGTAGCTCTAACTATTACCACTTCATTGATCTTAGAAAAACATTACTGCAAATTTATCTCTTAGAACACAAAGTTTTCCATGTTCATGATTCAGTTAGATGATGAATAAAAGGTCATTGTGACCACTATAGCCTCGACCCAAGACCTTTCTATACATCATAAGCCGGTCGACAAGATTGTAGAGGAGAACAAAGATATTTTTTCACCTATAGGGGTGCCTCTACACTGCTAAGTCAAGAAATCCATTGACTTGGTGCCCGATGCTCCCTTACCCAATGGTCCAGTCTATAGGCGCTATCGTCTAGAGAATGAGAGTATTCCATATGTTCAACATAGATCTATTGGCCACGATCCTTTTCAAGCATGCTTGGGGTTCCAATCATTAGCCCCCATTGATATAGATCTTCTTGTTGCATCTTCACCAATAGAGTCCTCCTACACTCAAACCAAGGAAGGTCATGAAACCAGATTTTTTGAATAGATCTAGCACCTCCAAAAACAGGTTCACAACATCCTTCAACAAGCTAATACCAAGTACAATCAGGACAACTACTTCAACAATGAAAGCGTCTCACCAAGGTTCAAATTCAACAAAATTTTCCGCATCTCTTGAGGTAACTTGATACAATGGGGACCATTGATTCCTAAGGGGGGAGGATTGATCCAAGTGGATCTTGATGGCCATCCACCCTTTCGACTAAATCAATGTTTTCAAGCCTGTGGTTTTGATAAACCATGATATTCACCCTTTTGATGGGGAATGTAATGTAATTCCATCTCCATTTGTTAATTATAGACATCATGTAATGATTTCCTAGTGGTACTATGTACATGCCTACAACACATTGTTAATGCATCAGATCCCATTATAACTCCATATTTAAGCACGCTCAGGCTAGAGTAGTACTGGGATGGGTGACAACCTAGGAAGTCCTAGTGTTTTACATGCCTATCACATTTTGTAAACTCGAACCAATTTATACCACGTGCATCATGGGAATTATTCTCCTCTCACTCTCTCATATATAATGGAGGTGAAGGACGCCCTTTAAGCATGCAATGGAGTGTGATGTAAATATTATTGTGAATGAAGTGTAGCCAACATCTCTTTCTCTTCAAAGATAAGCTACCCCATTCTAGCCAATTTGTGTTCTACGATGTTTTTCTATTTTATTCATTGATAGAAGTTGGGCTTCACTGTATTTATATGTTCTCTGATATACTTTCATTTGTATATCATTTCATTCTCAACATAATCTAGATCATGTAGAAAATATGTTCTTTGAAAAGGTATGGGTGCACTTTGGGATACCAAGGAGAATAATCACAGATAGAGATACTAGGTTTCTTATTACCTTTTGGACTACACTTTGGGATAATATGGATGCCAAGTTGAAGAGATCTATAACTTTCCATAAAAAAAAAAATGTGTAGATAGAATTAGCGAATAAGACATTGGTCCAACTTTTGAGGGGTTATAATCAAAATAATCCAAGGACCTAAGATAAAAATTTGATTTATATTGAGCACTATTAAAATAGGGAAATCCGAACTTCTAATATTAATTATCTTATTGAAACTTGCTTTGGGTATTTTCCACCTTCAACGTTAGATGTTGTATATGGACAACAAGGATGAGTGAGGGAATACACCACAAGAGAAGCAATGAAGAATATTTTTTTTTATAAGATTGGGAAGATCCATTTTTAAGTATAGGAGACATTGAAGAAGTCACAAGAAAAGTAGAAGGCTCGTATGATCAACACAGAATTGAGAAAACATTCAAGGTGTGAGACTGTAGAGTTTGGTTGTATCTAAAAAAAGAAAGGCTATAGGGTCTTGGTATAAAGATCAAGGCTCTGTGGTATGGGACTTTTGAAGTATTAGAGAAGGTGGGTGATAATGCCTACAAACTAATTCTATTCCCATATATTTGCATTTACTTAGTATTGAATGTGGAAAATCTAAAACTCTACGAGCCTTCCATGTTGGACCATGAAACTAAGGAGCAATTCTTAACTACATAGAGGACTTAGAAACAAAAGTTCAGTTAGTGTTAACAAAACATATAGCTTTATAGAATAAGTCCAAAACAACTAGACTAGGTAGTATGAACTATGGTAGGTTAGGTTGAAAGGAAAACTTCCAAGCAAGGCCAAATGGTATTCTAGGGAGAAGTAAGAGGAAAATTTTCCACAACTACTTCAATAAAATATTTTTGGGACCAAAAACCTCCTAAATGGTGAGGTATGGTTAACAATGAATCATTATATAATTTTTCATCTATTTTGGTACTTTATGGGTGGAAAAATTGTAGCTATTTTCTTGAAGGGACCATTTTATGGCTATGTTCCGCTTTGGTGATTTTGGGTCCATAACCTTCTGGATCTTGTTTGAGGCCTTAAATGACCATTTTTGCAATAAAAAATTTGTGATATTAGCTCATAGCCTCTTGAAATTGCTTTTCACTTTAAGAGATTTCCAAGGGAGTGAATATCACCTCAATAAGAGTTCATATGTTTAAGTTATTCCTCCCACAAGTTGATCTATCCTATTGACCACCATGGTACTGAGTGGATTCCATGTCATCTTCCATTACTCACACATGTTGATCTATTCATGTGTGGACTATCAAGAATATTCTAGAGGGTACAAACCCTAACATTAACTGGGGGTTGAGGCATGCAAAACTTCTAACCTAAACCCTAGACGACTATCAGGCTATGTTAAATACTGGGTTGCTAGGAAAGGAAGGGGTTCCATTCTTATTGGATTGATTATTGTTCCATAGGATCACAAAGCATTGAGAGTGGGTATTGAAGAAAAATAGAGGAAGTAAAAGATCATGTAGCATCCATATTGACCATAGTGTCCATGGAAACTCCATAGTGAGTGCCCCTTTCTTTGTATTTGCATTTCATAACTAAGAAGAAAAAAGTAGAGCGTAGGCCTCACTTTCTATCTAGGTTTTTCTTGTATTAGGTTTTCCCAAGGTACATGTTATGTTCATTGTGTGGATGGTGTGTTATTTGCTTGTCTCTTTCATTTCATTTTTATTTTATTTAGTATTTCATGCATTAAGCTAGTAAGATTAAATCTGGAATATAAGTAAAAAAAATATATTAAGATATTTTAGAATAT
The DNA here is from genome assembly GCA_009831015.1 of Picea engelmannii. Classification (NCBI taxonomy): domain Eukaryota; kingdom Viridiplantae; phylum Streptophyta; class Pinopsida; order Pinales; family Pinaceae; genus Picea; species Picea engelmannii. The sequence continues at coordinate 13,668 of WSFP011472938.1, forward strand.
TGTATGATCTATTGTGATGAACTATTCTAGTGGAATATCCATAGTAGTTTACAAACCAGAAAGAAAATGAACTTTGTCAACCTAGAGACATATTGGATTTGAAATAAAGAATCCCAAATTTTGTAGATTTAAGCAGTTATGCTATGTACATGCATGGTTATATATATTAATGTAGTGGGCTAAGGGAAAGGGTCATTGAGAGTTAACTGATAATTGGTTCTAATATTGATTTGATCATTGAATGTTGGGTCTTTTGTTGTTACATTTATGATTTCTGAATGTTGTTGTGATTGTTTTGATATTGTATGGATATGTTATTGGTGTGTTGCAGAATAAATGATTTATTTGTTAGTTATTCTTGAATGGAGTAATACAATACCCCTTACTCTGAATACATTTGTTTACGCTATATTTGGATGATGTGTATGTGTTGTTTCTTCATACTTCATTCTTGGTTAATGTATGATTAAGTAATAATAATTTAGCTATTGTAGACTTAGTATAAGTAATGGAAAATATCTAGAATGTTAATTTGGACTAGTTGGTTGTTCATTATGGTTAACCTCATTTTTCCATACAACCCACCTATTACAAATCTTAGCAATGTTCTTTAGGTGAGACCTTCCATGTTATAGGGATTGATAATGTGATTCTATACTACAATGGACTTTGTTGGAAGCCAATGTGGACCAAACACATTTGTTTTTCTTGTCAAATATTTAGGTTCCCTCCAGATCAACCCCCAACCCTCATCTCCTCTCCCACCCCTCTTGGTCCTCCCACTCTTGTCCTCCTCATTTCTCCCTCTGGCCTTCCCCCTTCTCAAGTCCTATATATTGTGTAGGAAAAACTACTAAGTAGCACCCCTAGTTTTGTTGGGTTGAACTTTGTTATGAGTCCACCTTAGTCAAATCCCCATTTTCATCAATGGTTTCAACACATTTCCTTAAATATGACTTTGTGTATATATATCGCACGTATCGCCCATTTCTTTCACATACTTATATAAAATAGGGTAATTTTTCCTAGTCATGCCTATGGTTTTCCTTGATCACATATGGTCGCTTAGACTATCAACTCATAGTTTCACCATTATTGAGAGATAACTACTTCCACATTTTGTGCAATGACTACATATGGCATCCAACCATTCATAAATATATTTTGTTGAATCGACCCGCACTTTGTTAAAGCTCCCTCCTTATCATACTTAAATTTTTCCATGTTGAAAACTCACTTGTGAATTTGCAATTTCCTATCACCTATCACACTATTACGATTACAAGGATTGTTTTTTGTCTACTGAAGGTTTCTACTAACGGTATCTCCTCCTTGTTGGTTTGGATATCCATTTGTTATATCAGTTGATGGCATCTTATAATATCTTGGTTCCATCCCTTTGTACTTTGCTTAACCTTCATCCCCACCTTAGCAAAATCTTCATCATAGATTTGTGAGAGAGGATGAAACCTTTTCTATTGATGCCACATTAGGTCCCACACACACACATGTCAATTGGGTTTATCTTGAGTGGTTGGGAGGAATGGTTGTTATCCTCCCCACCTAGGTTCAATTCCTACAAGTGACATGTTGAGCTCTTAACAAGTATCTTGTTGTAATGGCTTTGAGCCTTGTTGTGGATTGACCTTGTGCTCTGAATAATCTAGGGTTTACCCCAGGTACCATCCTTGAAATGAGGGGAAGTACTCGAGGGTTTTCCCTGGGATTTGTAACTTGGATATATATATATAATTTCCTAATTGAGTGGGTCTAATGGTTAAGAACATGTGTTTCCTCCTTGGAGATCACATGTTCGAATCTAGATGGGGGATGAGTATGCACACCTCCATAGAATAAGTAGTCAAATCATTGCATGGAGGGGGTCCCTTGTCCCACAAACAAGGGGAACTCATACATCAATTTGGTGTCTAGTTAAGTTGTGGCCATGAAAATCAATTATTATTTATTATTATTATTGTCCAAATAGATTATCCTTGTTTTTAACATCTAAATTTCAACATAACTTTAGGTATGTTGTTGAGAATTTATTACCTTCCTTAACTGCTTGCTATGTGTGTCTTCCCTAAGCCCAAATAAATATCATTGGATTAGATTAAAGTGGGATAGATTACATTTTCACATATTAGTTTTCTTAGGAATAATAAACCCAATGTTCATTTTCACAATTTGCTTGACCACAAAAGGAAACCAGGTAACAAATGTAATGCTTTCTACTTGTTCCTTTCATTGGGTTTAAAAGGAATTAATTAGGCTAATTCTAACTCTCATTCCATTGTTGTGTTTAGATTTCTCTATTGTTCAAGTAGATTAACTAGACCACCAAAGCAAAGGAGTTCAACAAACCTTGTTTATAATCTATTTTTCTTTATTATTTCTTTTTTTAGTCTACTTTTTGTTACTACAATTTGTGACTAACTTAGATGATTAATTTCTAATGACTAAGGTACAATACACAATATTGAACCCTTAATAAACTTAGTGGCCTAATCTTTCTAACTCATTAAGCCTTAATTTGGTAGAGTGATGGCATTCCCACTAGATTTAACTTCCTTCTTATTTTCCTAGGATCCTTGACCTCTTGGCTAGAATGTGCTCATCCCACCTCTTCCTTTCAAGGATTATTTCCCATTCCTCTCTTAGGATACTAAGACACACTACATCTTGAATAAAGGTGATGAAACAAAAATAGATGCCTAAGAACAAACCATGACTTCTACCTTTGTAATGGACAAAGTTGATATATTGGTATATATATTTCATCTAACAAAGGGTGGTTAAATACGATAATCTACTCAAGTTATCCTTAAAAAAAAACCCTTAGGTTAAAAAAGCAATGAAAATGAAGTTGTAGGGCCATTAAATTTGACATGAATGTCAAGCAAGTATTATCTCAAATGTAGAGCATTGAGAAGAAGATGAATTTTCTAGTACTTAAAAGTATTTTTTTAATATAAATTGTAATTAATGGATAATATACACGGATTTGAAATACAAAATTGAATTATTTTTCTATCATAGTTCTATTATAATAGAGTTCGGAAGAAATTAGAAAGATGCTTTCCCACATTCATGGATGGTATCCCCAGTAAACCCATCGATGTAGACTAGTGTGTCTCACCCAGGAGGATTCGAACCACACATCTACTTGCATGGAACTAGCCAAATGCCAAACAACATTGGTGACAACTGGGTGAACTAACCCCTTAAACTAATTGAGTTCAAAACACACATGCACAAGGGATGACTCAATTAGTTGAACCAATCACCCTGACATGTTGTCAATGAAGAGACTATAAATCAAAAGTTTAAATCCAATTAAATTTTAGAAATTACCAATGTTTATTATAGTTGACAATCATTATAGTCAAAAATTGACTCACAATACACTTATATTCCAAAAATAGAAAATCTACAATTTTTTTTTATAAAATATAATAAAAAAATCATATATATTTAAATGTGAAATTAATGTCTTGGATCTTAATGGAGTCCACTCCTACTTCTAAAAATCAATTTCATTATGGAGTTTAGAATATGAAAAATTGCAAAGGATATCGTGGTTAAAAAAAAAGTGAAATCCATTTTAGTCCACTTTACGTTTTGATAATTAATAATTCAATTGAGTGTAGAATATGAAAATGTGTGAAGGAGAACGTAATTTAACCCCACATCGTTGAAAATGTGAGAACTCATTAAGAAGATCGTACCCTAACAATAAAGTCATAAAAATGTGGAATGCATGTCCAT
>ML878301.1:0-11616 GCA_009831015.1 Picea engelmannii
GATCCTTCTAGAAGCGGAAGCTTCTATTAGGTCTTCTTACATCCGCCTTATTCTATTTTATTGAAAGGTCTTATTAATATTGACCTTTATTACATCCGAATACATTGATCTACCTATGTGCGGGTTAGGACCTTAACAATAATTGTCTAGAGAGTCGGTTCTTTCTGCTTGATATGGTATATTGTCCTGGACCTCACTCTGTTCAGGAGAGCCCTCCGGTGGGTTAGGAAGTAAGGGTTCGGAAACTTCAGGATCTTTCGGAGGTAGTCCTTGCATCCTATGTGAATGGCGTGGAGTGTCAATGTTGGTTGAGCCAAAATTTTTATGGAAAAATCTATGGCCAACTATTAAAACAAACAACACTTGTTAATAAAATCTAGGAATCAGACCAAGCAAACAAAACCTTTTTATTTCGAAGTCACTAGTTGGTGATGAAATCCAACATCGCGAAGTCAAGTCAAGAAGGGGCTAGGACAAAGCGGGTGGAAAATTTACATTGACGACCTGCTTAACAGACTTACACCTTGGTGCAAGCTCCCACACATAATAGTGGGTATACCCTCCAAGGAGCCCGAGTGAGTCTGGCCAACGTCAATTCCAGGTACCTTGAAGAATTTCCCCTCCATAGTCACTTCGTGTAAGACCCTATGAAGATAGGCAACTAAGGCTACCAAGAACAACAATGATGCTTGGTGAAATAGTCGACAGTCTGATTCATGCGCAAAGGCAGGGTATCTAGCCCAAAATCAAATTGAAAGGATTCCACTCATCATTGTGGGTATACCTTCAAGCGACCCCCATAATATGCACAATCTCTACATTGAGATCAACAAATAAGGGTGAGTAACTCTGCCAATCTCAATGCGACCTCAGGTTTGACCCTTGTGTGAGAAGGGCTTCCCAGGACAAAATGTTACAAATGGAATTAAACATTCCCTATCATAAGATGATATTGTATGTTTTGTGCTTTGGAGAGTGTGTCTCAAAGCCTATTCCAAAGCTCCAGCCTAGCTAATGTTGGTGTAAAAGAGCCCTAGAAAATAAAATTTGTTAATTGATTTTTAGATTTCGTAATGTTTTTTAAAAGTTGTTGTTACTCAAGAGGGATACAGGAAGGAAGTCAATGTTGTGTAGGAACTTGACCCAATAATATGCAAATAGAAATGAATGAGGCAATTTTTCGTTCAATGAACTCTATCTACAACAGAGAGAAGGTGTTTCTGGAATGATGTAAGCTACGAAATATACTTTCTTTTTCTTAAATGGACACCAATGCAAACAACCAAAAAACAATGCAGTTTCTCAATGTTCTCTTCTTTGGGATGCAATAAACTTTCCTCATATATGATTACTTGAAAGAGTAAGTGACTTTAAATTCTTCCTTCCTAAAACCAGATCAGGGGCATGACGAAGAAAGTAAGAAAAATTATACACTCAACAAGCACCCAAATCAAACTTTCAATAGAGATAAAAGTAAAAAAATTTACAAGAAAGTGTACCTTCAAATGTAAATGAAAAATGACTTCCCAATCATCAAGAAATCCAGAACATGTAATCAATCCAAAACGTTGAATCCAATCAAAGACTTTTAATCGAACATGCACTCAGATACACGCTTAGAGATTATATCCTTATCGATAAAAAATCAAAGACAAAAATTGGAAAAAGACTAAAAGAGAGGTATTCGATCTCCGAAACCAATCAACAACAAGTTAAACTTCCATAAAAGAGTCAAGGGATGGAATAAAAGTCCCTCCCAGCTGATTAAAGGAAAATTGGGCATCAACAGAGGCTAAAAACCAACTCAAAAAACTTCACAGGCGTCGTCGCAGCCTAATATTACATTACAGTGCGGAAATCAAAAGTTTTTGCAGGCCAGAAACAGATAGGGTGCAGAAAGTCCACACTTAAGCAAACAACTAGGGCACGGAAATTGAAGGTTTCCACGGGCTATGTATGGGGTACGGTGCGGAAGTGTCTACAAATCAGGAAATTTGAGAAGAGGGTAAAGGATCTAAGTAAACTTTCAAATCCAAAGAGTCTTAATGGATCTCCCACATACCCAGAGACTGATTTCAAGTAAAAAGAATAGATTAAAAGAAAATGGCCAACAAAAAACCACAATCAAGTCGTATCCCCAATGGAGTCGCCAATTTTGTTATTGGAAAAATCGGTGAATGAGAACATAAACTAATCTCCCTAGATCCAGCTGGATCTAAAACAAAACAAGACAGGACATGATGTTTTCCCTAAGTTGCTACCATTGAATTTACTACCAAAGAAGGAATAGATGACATACCTTTAGATTTCGCTTCCTTATATCTTTGTTGTCCTTGATTCACTCCGGTGCTCTTGTGAGATCAGATCTGCAATGACACAAACCAACCAGAGTGAAAGCAACAATTATAGATTCAATGGAAACATAAACATGTGATCAAGGAGTCATGTAATAAAACGCTAATGATTTTATGGGAAAGAAACATGTCACCGTATCATATTAAGTAAAAGTGGAAGATACAACCAAATTGCCTTGATGTTGCAAGTTCCCTTTAGGTGGTCCTTTGTTCTAACACACACATACACTTGCTCTGAATTTGTATGAAGATGGTCCACAAAATCTTGATGGACAACTAGAGGCCACAAGCATCAGTTGTAACAGGATCCTTCACATAGTCTTCAGCCTATGATTTCAACAATTCTTTGCTCAATCTTGCTTAACCTTTTCCATGATAAACCCATCACTATATAGGAGAAGGTGGATTGGTTACAAGGATGAGAATGATCCCACCAAATCACTGAAGCTAGTAAAACCACAACCATACGGATGCCACCTCACATTCTAGAAAATTATCCTTCTAGAAACTTCATGAAACTTCTTCCTTTCCTTAGCTTCAAGCGTCGTCACACCCTACCTATATAGCAGCATGTAGAAATCCCTCGAGCCAGGCATAGAGCAGCCTGCGGAATCAAGGATTTCCGCACTGTGTACCATTGTAACCCTGCGACGCCATTCTAAAAATATGCCTTGTAGGGGAAGAACTTAATCATTTTCCTCATGTAAAAGTTTGTTTTGAGAGCCTGAACACATGCATGTAGAGTCATCATCAGAGTGACCAAAACAATGTGTAACATCTAGTCTCTTAGGTAGTTACGGAAGTGAACTGCCACCTAGCTGAGTTAACTAGTCAACTAGTTTTCAGTTAACTGACAGAACAAAGAGTAGTGAGGAGTAGATCAAGGAATCAAGGGTAATGCACTAGTATGGTGATGATCCCAAGGCAATTGCGCATTATCATGGTGATGATCCCAATGTTGCACGGTGGAAAAACCAATGCAGCATCTAAACTCAACTCAACTAGTCAAACTGAAGTTTCAATTGAAAGAGAATATTCTCTAGGTGGAATATTCTCCCCTAAAATATAAGAGACTGGATAATGAGTAATTATGATTAATAAACAAGGAAAAACCTTAGGAAAAAGAAATCCTAGGTGTGTGTGAAGTAACTCCAACAATATGCACATTTACTTAGTAGTGAATGTGGATAATCTAAAAATCTACGAGCCTTCTATGTTGGATCAAGAAACTGAAGAGCAAGTCCTACCTACCATAGAGGAATTACCACTAGAAACTCATATAGAGTTGGTGGAAGATACATTTTTGCAGAAGAAGTCTAGAACTACTAGACAAGGGAAGAATGAGCTTTGGTAGATTTGGTTTAAAGGACAACTTCTAGGCAAGGAAAAATGGTACTACGGGCGAAGGTAGATGAAAAATTTCCTCACGTCATTCAACAAAAGGTTGGGTGGGTTCGAGAGATTGGATTGGATCTGGGTTCGAGAGGTTGGTTGTGGTGATATTACGGAGAACATAAGATAAGATGGGAAAAGGAATACATATGAGAAGGTATGCAATCGATTATTGAATGAGAACATAAAACTTTTGAATGACAGTGTAATCGACTATTTCATAGCTTGCTAATCAGACTCACATTTGGAGTAGAGGGGTCATGCATGACAACCAGATATATTGAGGGAGAGGTGTGGCAACAACCCTACCACAACCTACTAGCACTCCCACTGTGGCTTGAACTATAGGTTAACGATTACCTAGTTCGTAAGATCCACTATGTCGTGAGGGTAGACTGAGACCATCGCTCACAAAGATTCTAAGGGGCACACAATAAGGCAGGGTCCTTATTCCTTAGAGGCCCTTAGTCTCCCACAAGGTCGCCTGACGAAGTATTGACTCCAAGGGTTGGACGTCTACCAAAATTAGTCAAAAGGCGAGTGGCACCCTTGGAGCACGTAGTGCATCTTGAAAGGCATGTCGTGGTTTTTAACACTGGTGAGTCAATGAACCTAGGAACCTAGAAAACAATATCTCATTTTGACTTGGTCAGCCTTAAAATAAATGTTGTATGAGTAAAGTTTAATAATTATAAAATTTCCCTTAAAAACAATTTTGCTAAGCCTAGTTGAAATTAGAGTATAGGTCTAATTGGGGTATAAGGACAAAAACTAATTAATCAATTAATAAAGGGGGGGATGAAGAAAAAACAATTTAAAATTTAAAGGAGAAATAATTTATCAAAAAATTAATTGTTGGTTATGTGCAAACTTGCTAATTTAAAACTTAGACAAAAAGGGGAAAATTAAATGCAAAAGGAATGTGGAACACAGAAGAAAATCTAGTCTAGAGAACTTTCCAAATTAGAACTCAACTAATATTTAAGAAAGATATCAGTCATTAAGCAAATGTGAGGGAATAAAGGGACATCGAGGAGAACTTTTAGGAATGCTTTTAGGTGGGTGGGGAAATTGACAATTTAATTTAATTAATTAAATGAAATTCTGGTGCAACTAAGGGATTAGGTGACAAGTGTACGAGGGAGAATTTTTCATAATTAATTTTTAATAAAACAAATTTAATGTGCAAATGGAAGTGTCACTAAGAAGAACTCTATAAAAGAAATGGCAGAGAGAGGATATGGATCATGACTGGTATGCGTAAGGTTATGCTGCCACATTTTTCTTGACTGATTTTTCTTGTTGGAGTTGGGATGCCCAACTCAAATAGAGAGTGGTAGCTCGACCTTGCGAGGTGAGATGTGAGCTAGATTTTCTTTGGTTTGTGTGTGTGGCCCCATTGCGGCTCGGGGGGCTTAGGAGGAACAAGAGTACCCTTAGCGTTGGCTGGGAGGTACCGATGAGATCTTCACGGTTAGCGAGAATGAATACCATCCAATCTTAACTTGAATTAATAAAAAAATCTAGCCGTTGTCTACCAACAAATCCATGGATTTCCATTAGTTGTTGCAAATATTTTTATTGTTTATACATGGAATGCAGTGGGGTTGTAAACTGACACGACCACCTACTCTGGAAATTTAATTTGAAAGTGCTTCCCTCTTTTTATTTTGCTTGGAACTGTAATTGCTATCCAAATTCTTGGATTCCTATCTTGCTATATGTTGATAAATAACCATGCATGACCTCGGGGTTGATATGCTTGGTGAGCATGTCACTATTTCCATTGTTGAATAGATATAAAAACTTAAGTCACCAACAAAGTGGCCGCATGCGATCATCCGGGGGCTGTACCCACTTTTAGGTTACTGCAACAATCCTTCATTCTCTCAAAGGGCGATTTCCTTGTGTTCATATTTTACTCCAGGTTACTGTGCATCCATCCCTGGAATTTAAAAAGGGGCGAATCCTCCTGTGCAATAATTTAACCAGGGGTTCCAGATTAAAAAATATTGCTTCCCTTGTTGGGCGAATCCTTGTGTTAGAGATTAATGGTGGTTAGTGTTTTCAATAAAATGGTGTGCCTTGGCTTTTTGCCCGGGGGAGAAATTTTCTTTGCCTTCCTACTGTACCCCTTCACGATTGGGGAAGTTGTTTCTCTGGGTTTCTGTTGCATCGAAACCTTCAGAGATTTTCAAACTTCCTTAATTCCTCACATGACTGCTAGGACACCACTCTGCGATTCCATTCCCTTGATCCACGTTGTCTTGTAACTCGGCGTTTGGTTTTTGCTCAGTATTTTCAGTCTTAACTAGCCCAACAAATCCCCTTTTTATTTTTGCCCCTTTTTACTCAACGTTTTTCTGTTTCGCTCATCATTCTTGCCCCAAGGAATTTCTCTCTGCTCAGCATTTTATTATGCCCAACGTTTATGTCTTGTGCCTCTGCGGTTGGGAACGATTCGCCCAACACTGAGTGTGTGTGTGTGTTTGTTTTATTTTTTATTTCTACACTCAACCAGTCCACACTTCCTTTGCCCTCTGCGATTTTTCCCCCTAACTCGCCCAACATGTAATACCCATGCGCTTAGCACCTTGCCTCTGCAAAATGATGGTTCTCTGTCAGACCCTTTATAAATATAATTGATGATGGGATTGGATTTTCATAAATGTAATTGATGTGAATGGTTGGTCTATGTCAGGTTTTACTAAATGTAATTGATGCGAATGGTTGGCCTCTATGAGTTTTTTACTAAATGTAATTGATGCAAATAGTTGGGCTTTGTCAGATTTTTACTAAATTTAATTGATGCAAATGGTTGGTCTCATTTTCACTTACTCCTTTAATGTCCTGGGAAGCCTTGACTGGCGTTGTTCCCTTCCAATCCGTTAAAATACAGAGAAGTACTGCTTGCATTTTGCGTTTTGTCTTTGTTCATGACCTTCAGAATATTGCTCCCTTGCTGAAGACAATAATTTTCATTAGAATTTCCTTCCGCTGGATTAGGTGAGTTAAATAGTCTTCAACTTATTATTCTCAGGTCCCACTGTTTGCAAGGTGTTGAGTTGAGGGGTGTTGTAGGAACTTGTAGCTTCATTTTTATAAATGCTTGACACCTTGTAGATAGTATTCCCAGGTCAACGACAGTAAATAGCTTTCCAATAACTTGAAATGAGGCAAATAGCGTTGAAGTATGGCACGTAAGATCTTAGAATGCTATGAGTGCATGCAAGGAAGATAGTGAAATATTATAAGAGTTCATTTTTTTATTATTATTTTCATTATGGATATGACACATGCCATTGTGTCATTTCTTTCTTTAACCAAAAATATAGAAACGCCCAGAATGGGCACTAGGAATTTCTAAGGAGGTTTTAGTGAGGCTTCACTCCCCTTATAGAGTGTGAGCGTAAGGGTTCTTGTAGGATGGTAAATAATGAACCTATTCTGACTATGAAACACGACATAGAGGACATGGTCTTGACTACCATGTATTGTGTAAAAGTAATTTTTGACCCTAGTCATCTCAACTTAAGGATAAGGTCTTACTTCCCTCCCAATTAAATAAAAGTTAATTTGTGGAAGAATACTCAATGTAGGTTGAATGGATACGACCTTCCTTCAAGGTTATAAATTAATATGCACTACATAATAGGTAGATGCGTTGCAATAAAAATCAACACAACAATTAGTCATAAATGATTTTACCTCCAGTTTTATTAAATAATTTATTAATGAAAATAATCTATCTCTTAATGTGTCCTTAGGTAGATTTTGGGTGTCAATCCTTTGTAGTCCTTGAATGATGAATTGGCCTTTTGCACAAATTGTAGAATTGTTTAGTCATTCATGGCTTTTCTGGGAGTTAATTGCTTCATAAATTATATAGTGAATATACATATAGTAAAAACTCTTAAATTCACCGCTATACAACTCTTATTCTTGATATGCTTAAATTGATGGATAATGGATTAGAGATGTTACATTTCTTAGGATTGTGTCAACATCGCTTGAAAGAATGGCTTAGTAGAGTAGATCATTATTTTTCACTATGATGAATTATTAGTATAGTATGATTGATTCCTTAATTGTATGCTCTTGCGCCTTGAATCGTTGATGTGGAAATAATTCATTAACATAATCGAAACCTTGCACGCACTGATTTTAATGTAATGTATTATGTTAGATTAGGACTTCTTGCACAATAAATTGCATGTCATAATCATAGTTATAGATCTTAGATTTCTTGCGCATTTGGAATTATGTAATAATGATGGTTTTAGTTTTCAGACTTCTTGCGCAATGAATGATGTGTATTAATGATGGTTTTAGATGTTGGGCTCTTGGCGCATTTAGATTTTGGTGTGGATCTCAGACTTATCGCACTTATGGATTTATGTCATGCATGATGGGTTAGATCTCCGACTTTTGCGCAAATGGTGTTTATGTCATGAATGTTAGTTAAAGATTTTAGTCTAATTGCATGTAATGAATTTCTTTGTGGTGAATGGTTGTTAGGCCTTAGATATTTGCATAGTGAATTAAATGATGATACTCTTGCGCCTCAACTCTAGGCGATGTATGATTTTATGTTTATGAACAGATTTCCTTATGCAACAAAATATAGTTGTTTACCTTGCACCTTCTCTTATGTTGTCATAGGATGGATTAACAACTTTATCCGCGCCCTTAAATTTATTGACGGATGATTGATGTAGACACTAAACTTCTTGCGCCATGGAATGCTATGTTACATGTGTTGGTTTATTAGAATGCTATTGTGCCTTGATGATCATTGTGGATGTGTCTGCCTTGTGTCGTAATTGATGGTTAATGCATTATTATTTTTATGTTAAATTATGTGAGAGTTGTGTCGATGAAGTTGTTATTTATTATGATGTTTTAATTACCTAATGAAACAATAAAAAAAAAATGTTTTACCTATTGCATGTCACTTTTGTTGTTGTAATGGTGGGGTGGTTACAAATATTAACTAAAAAATTGTTTTTAATGACATATAAAATTATAGTCGCGATGGTGGGACACCTCACTGTAGATGTCGTCCCCGAGTCAGGTCATGGCATCTCAGCCACAGACCAATCCAACAAGTCAGGGATATTTTGCTAACAAAAAAATGATATATATTTATCTTTGCAAACAATACATATGTGAACCCCAAAATTATAATGACTCCCTAAATTTACAATGCACGTTACATTCATCCCAAACATAATCTATTAAACCATAAGCAAATCATGTTCTAAACATTACATATTTATAAGTCATTTACCTTTAAATACTCATTAGTCATGAAACATTATTATATCACATTCATTCATCAAAATTGAATGAATGTTTTCTAATTCAATTTTTGCAAAAATCCATCTACAAATATATATCTTTGAAATCACATTGACTAAATATTTTCTAATTCACTTTTTGCCAAACATCCATCAACATCTCTATATCTACAAATATATATCTTTAAAAATTACATTTAAAAAATATTAAAAAAAATTGTTTTTAATGATATATAAAATTATATATATTTTTAATGATATATAAAATTATATATATGTAAAACCCTCGCCAAAATATTTTTACTTAAAAAATTGGCTTTAAATAAGGTGAAATGGCTTTAATTAAGGCGAAATCTACAAAAGAATGGTTACGAATATCTCCATTGTTTCAAATTTAAGCTACAATGGTAAAAATATCCCACGTATTCAAATTTTCGTCAAAAATTAGTTAAGAAGATATCCCGTTTTTAACCATTCGCCAAAAATATCACTTTTGCAACCTTCATCTATAATCTTTCCCAAAATATTTTCACTTAAAAAATGGCTTTTAAGTGAGGCGAAATTTACAAAACGATTGGTTATGACGAAATTTAGGGTAGAATAGTAAAAATATCATTTATTCAAATTTTCGTGAGGATCAAAACCTAGTTAAAAATATCTCCATTTATTCAAATTTTCGTCACGATGTTAAAAATATCTCCATTTCTTTCAAATTTGACGAAATCGAAAGAACTATTGTCGAATTGTTCGCCGGTAAATAATAAAGCATAAGAAGACATCCCGTTTTTAACCAACAGGATACCAGAATATCGTTTTTGCAACGTTATTCTACCATAAGCAAATCATGTTATAAATGCATAAAAAAAATAATGATAATATTAAAAAAAAAGAGAAAAGAAAATATTAAATCATTAGAAAACCATATTTGTAAAATAGCAGATAACTCCACTTCCTCAGAGTTAGGCCAATTATGTAAAACCGCCGCCAAAATATGTTCACTTAAAAAAAAAATTGGCTTTAGATAAGGAGAATTTTACAAAAGAAAAATTGGCTTTAATTAAGACGAAATTTACAAAAGAATGGTACGATGCCAGTCTGTACAATGCCAGCTTCAGCGTGGATAACGGTACGATGCCAGTCTATACAATGATTTCAAAATTTAATAATCTCAACGGCCACATTGGGTACCGTGAGCTTGAGCGGATTTGGAAATTAAAAACACTTAAACGTTCGATGAAATCCGGTATCATCATTGAATTTAGACGGAAAATGGAAAGACCAAACACATTTGAGAGTTTGGAAGGGAGAATCGGCCTTTGTTGCCTTGTAGTGAGTTTGCAAAGAGCAGAGGCATTTGGGAAAAGGAGATTGGAGAGTCTGGAAAGAGCAGAGGCATTTGAGAGCTTGGCAGGAAGAAGATTGGAGAATCCAGTGAGTCTAGCGTTCATCTGATGGACTCTAGTTCATTTTACGGCATCATACAGTAGTGGCGGCATTTGTGAGGCTGGCTTGGGAGTAGAAGATTGGAGAAATTGGCATCAGACATGGGAGGGATATGACGCATGGCGAGGGTTTTGAGACTGGGGTTTGTGCTTTATTTTTTTTATCTGTTACTTATTTACTTGGGCATTGTTGAATATTTATGGGTTTGGCATTGTTGAATATTACTTATTTACTTGGGCATTGTTGAATATTTATGGGTTTGGAATTGTTGAATATTTATTGGTTTGTGTGTTTTGTTTTTATCTATTACTTGGAGCATGGCCATTGTTTTTTTCTATGATTTATCTTTGCTCTTTTTTATTTCATTTTATTTGTTTTGGTTCTGGCTGGTTGGTCGGGTGGATTCGAAAGATTGGATTGGCTCTGGGTTCGAGAGGTTTGTTGGATGTCCCTCGCAGTGATTTCAAATTCTGTTCTAAGTAGGATAAGACAACTTAATTTCAATTTCCTTTGGTTGGGATGTAGTGGTAAAACTCGTCTTCACCTCTGTAGGTGGGAAGACTTAGCTAAACTGAAGCGATGCGGAGGTTGGGGATTGAGGAACATATTTATATTTTATAGTGCTCTGGCGACGAACACTCTATGGCGAGTATTGATGAAGCAAGGCATTTGGCACTCTATCATCAAATATAAGTATTTACCCTATACTTCAGTAGCCCCCTGGTTTAGATCAACCTCTCCTAGGGCGACAACTGCTTCACCAACCTGGAAACATCTTTTGAAATCCTTACCGATTATGGCGCAATGGTTGAGCTGGAGTCTAGGATCGGGACAATCGATCAGTATTGGTAAGGATATGATTTTGGGTCTGGGGCCCTCTTCTCTCTTGTCTCCAATGCTCATTTTAGAATTATCACAAAGGGATACTAATCTTCTTTATTAGGATGGTGGAGGCACGCGATCTGGCTCTATTAGCACTATCTGGAAAGACAATCATGAACTTGCGCTTACAGGGGTCTTGGCTACCGAATGGGACAGATACTGCAGGGTGTTATCAGGATCTGACATATGTATATAGGACAAAGATGATGATTTTTTCTGCAGTGGAGGTGACCAATTTGGTTTTT
>WSFP011472941.1:0-17435 GCA_009831015.1 Picea engelmannii
TCTTCTATCTCTACTTTGCTTCCAGCTTCTACTTCCACTCTTTCCTTTTTCGCCTCTTCAAATGAAGGGCCCAACTCAGGGACCAATTTGAGGGATCTCTTCCTTACTCCTTGAAAAGTGATGATTTTATCTTGCCACTTCTCGGTAAGGAGTGAATATTTAGCCACGAACTGATGAGTCGCGTCTGTAATGCATCCCTTAGGCTTGGATGTGACCAGGGAGTTCTAGTCTGAATCAGATGTAGCATCTACATAATGCATATATATGTAGGTTGTTTGAACAACATGTCAAAACTCTCGTAGCTCTTTCTTAGCTACTGACTGTGCTTCAAATAGAGAAGTCAACTCATTTTCTTCCTGCTGGATCTGATCGAATTTTTCCTGCTGCTCCAACAGATCCATGGTGACAACAAATTTCTCGTTAATTGATTGGATCTTCATGCACGAGTCCTCAAAAGTCCGGTTTCACCTTGAAATGATATCCATCCAATCGCTAACTTCTTGAAAGATCCTCGTGCATTTTGTTGTTCATTTGTGCCAGGATTCTCTTGCACTATTTCCTTCCAGCACTACTTTTTCCCTTTTCTCTTGAAGCTTCCTGGGTTGTTGTTCTACTTCACATTGACTCTCCCATAGCTCTACTTCTAAGTTCTCTATGCGAATGGACAGATCTGACCATGCTCCTTGGAGTATCTCAATCTACTGCTTAGGCTTGCCTGCTGCACTGGACTGTGGCAGTTGCGGTGCTATCCTTCGGATCATTTGCTAGGATTCTACAATCTTTTCCTGGACCCTTTCTAGTTTTTTCTCTACCTGGATCCTTACATAATATTCCTACGTCCGACGTGCTTGCTCAAGGTCTGAGTGCTTTTTCTTTGAAAAATTTGACTTCCCTTTCGACCTACTGGAGCCTTTGCTCCAGTTGATTAGTTGAGGCACTGATCATCCCTACTAGCTATGCTGATGCCCACTGAGCGAGGTCAACAAAAGAAGTAGTGGCCTCCCTGGGTACTCAGACCTGCAGTGGGAGTCCACTGGCCGTTGAGTGTTCTAAAGGTGTCTCCACTGAGTCTTCCTCCCCTATATATGGACCTTGTAGACACTACACACATCTCATCCTCAATGTTGATGGAAGGAATGGTAGCACTTCTATTTTTACCAGGAAGAGATGCATCAACTCTACGCATTGTTGTGGGTTTTGGAGTACTAGATCCATTTTCTCCTACAATGATGTCGCACTCTGTCCTGATGCAGTTTCAGGTTCCTTATGAACCTTTGGTACTTCTTCCTTTTTCTAGACCTCGACTTTTGGGGTTTCATTCCTTTGAATGGTACTCTCAACATTGATTGTTGAGAGGGTCCACTACATGCTTGGGGCTTGTGGTATGGACATAGTTTGTGTCTCCTTTGAAGGATGAGTGTCCCACATTGTCATAGATGGAATAATTTTTTGGCTCAAGACTTCATGGTTTGGACCAATGAGTTCTGGTATATGCTCAGGTAGTTCGGGGGGATGCAACTGCATGGGATCTGGTTCAGTGGTTTGGGGTTGACACATTATTTCTCAAGGTGGTGATTGGGGTTGTGGGGGTGACTAGGTTTGTTCAATGATGATGGTGGTGGATGGAGTGGTATCAAGTTCAAGGTCATCCTGGATATCAATGATCATTTGGGTTGATCGAGGCCCTGCTCTATTACGAGGGATGGTTGATGATATAGGTTGAGGGTTCAAGATCTTCACGGGGGAGAGCCTTGTCCTGGGTTTCTTGACCAATGGATCTCCATTGAAATCAATGTTTAGGATGTCATTAACATATTTACCTGTCGACATAGCTTTCTTTAGAAGCTGCGGGAACATCGAAAATGTCCTCTTCTTATGTTCCAGCGATTGCATCTCTTCATCCTCCTCCTTCTAGTCTGTATGCATTGGAGCATATTTATTTTTATCCTCTCGGCTTGAGCTCGTTTCTACCCCTTCTTCCTATTCCTTTTTCTTCAAAATATATGTCGGTAGAAGGTAGTGCATGCCCATATTTCATGGGTTACATTTCACTCTTGGCCATGACATTACTTCCTTGTCAAGGGCCTCCTCATCCAAGTAGAATGACAACATCTGTGAGTGAAAATGTTCAGTTTTGACATGCTTGGGAAAAACAAAAGTATGGTGGCGGTTCAGCCCAAACACAATATTTCTCATGTTTAGGTTGATCAACTCCTATGGTATTCAAAACCTTTGAGTTTTTTCAGGAAGTTGGTTATACCATTTTAAGAATGTTGCATTGTTGAATGTTGTGTTCTCCGAGTGCGACCTTGAGTGCCAAGGCTCAAGTATCTTTGCTAGTCATCCTTTAGCTGTTGGTGATAGTGGTCTTCCTGAAGGTGTCATCCACTTCATCATGGAGAACAAAACTAGTAGGTATCCATAGGTGAATGTGTTTCCCTTCTCCTAGGCTTCCTCACATGCTACCAGGAGTTCTTCTAGCAAGTAGCTACACCAGTTGAATACTGCTCCATTGGCGCAAAAATCCACTACTGACAAGGAATCCAGGATGCACTCACTCTTGTAATATGAATGCATTACCTTGCTACAAATCAAATAACAATATTTCCTAACTATCTCAGGTAGAATGGTATAAATCTTGGTTGTGCACCCCCCACTCTGAATATGAAATATTTCGTACAAAATGGGTTCTCCCTTTTTCTTCCCATGTTTACTGTGACCTTGAAATCCTTTTGATACATCTTCTCCTTCTATGGATATTCCTGTGAGTTGATGGATATCCTCTACATGAATGGGATATTGTATGTCAATCCATAACCTCTTGTCATGTATGCAATTGATGAGTAACTTAGTACACTATGCAACCTCACCAGTAGTGCCGAAAACTGACAAGTCTTAGAGATTCATGACATTGGAGTTGAAGACATTGATGAACTTCGACTTCGGCATGAACTGCATCCCTCCCAACTCATCTAGAGCCACATTCCATAACACGTCAATGTTCAATTATGTGAATAACACCTGGTCTATCAAGTCAAGGTCAAGGAGCTTCACTTTCTCAGCCTTCCCTTTGAGGTCACCCACAACCTCAACCTGAGGATCACACGAATCATCTGGAACTACTTCTTTCAAGACTAAAATCCGGCTTCTTGTGGCTCTCGACATCGCTACTCTGGACTTATAAGAGAGTTAGACCGAATGTACTGGGATTCGAGGTTGCGACTGAGATTATTGTAGAGGCTCTATCACAGTTTAGAAATTTCAAACAAAAAATAGAAAACAATACGGCTTATGCTGAGTTCATACAAACTTATATTCAGGATAGCTGGAAATCTATGTGATGTCATTGATTACTCCTAAGGCCACTCATGATTACTCCTATAGATGCAACTTGGAGCTGAGTTGTACAACAAGACTCCTTAACATGATAAATCTATCGGGTGATTTTGGCATTTACTAAGCAATTTGGATAATGACGTGGATGGCTTCATACCTTACCATTTGAATGGGTGAGGATCCTGGTGAAAATCCATATGGCATATTCGGGTATTACGGCTTTATGGTCTAACAGAGTTCAGATGGATTATTGTAGCAATCATAAATTCTATGACTAGACTGGGTTGTTGGCACAAGGGTAGACCCAAGGTTCAACACTTCAACAACACACCAACAAAACCCTAACTACCGACCCTTTAGGCAAAACCTCCGAAGTAGATGAAGTCTCACCCGAGGTAGAGGAAGGGGGCGTTGCAGGACTCAAATTTCTACAACCTAGCTAGGACATAGATCTGTGATCACATTTCTTTAACAGAGCACTTATAAGTTAACATTCATTAGTCTTTAACCCTTTATTCACATCCAAGGTAAAATCCTAATTACAAAACATTGCAATATTCAACAAGATCTAAGCATATCTGAACATTTAGCATATAACATCAACAGATCTAACTTTCATCCAAATTATTAAGCACTAAGATACTATATCAGATGCATCTAACATACATAAAGATTCAACACTAAGCATAAATCACATCAATGACACAAAGCAATCACAACACGGGATATACTTGGTTCACCCCCAACATGGGGATACATCCACCAACTCTTCTTCTCTTTATTATCTTCTTTCAATGCACAGAGCCACACAAACAACTCTGCATAGGACAAGATATCTGTGCACACCTCACCATATCCTCCTTCCCCAATTTTTTCACAACATAGAGCCTTCTTACAATCAATTTCACTTAGCTCTGCAAGTTCTCAACACACAATATGCACAAATCCTTTACAACTATTTTCACTTAGCTCATTGGCTTACAAATGAATCAACACCATATACTTACATCACCAAGCTACTTATTTATACTTTAAAAAAGGGGCCTAAACATGGGTAAACCCATGGGACAACATCCCATACCCATTACATAAACCCTAAACCCAAAATGCCAACAAAAGGGGGCAAGATCCCACGATTCCTCTTCACCTGGCGCTTCATCTTTGACTAGCTTGTCGAAGTCCCAAAAATGGTCAAACACGACCAAGGTTCTCCAAAACTTGGTCGAGGGCCAAAAAGCACCCAACACTCACCTGTGACTCATCCCGATTCACTCTGATCTGGGAAACCCTACTTCGAAGGACTCGAGTTTGGTTCAAGCTTCTTTGAACTGCAACTTCACCAGAGCCTCCTACTCGATGAACTCCTAAATAAATTTCTCAGTCACCAGTCCTTCCAATTGTCGTTCCACCATGGTGACTACTTGTTCTAGCTGTCCACCTTATCCCTCAATCTCCTCAAAAAGTGTGCAGGATTCATCCTGCACTAGTTGCAACCTTTGGGTCACTTCCATGACTTTACTCTAGATAGCATGGACTTATTTCTAAGCCGTGTGTTGTTCCTGGGAACTTTTCATCCTCTCAACTACTGACAACAGCCTCAACTGTTCTTGTATTGTCACCTCTTGTTGCCTTGTCTTCTGGAGCTGTGACTCCAATGTCCTTAGTTCTGGGTCCTCTACAAGGCACTCATAGGTCTGCACACTTTGAATGCTTAATTTATTGCATTCTAAAGCCAATGGATTGATTCTTTCAACTGCTCTTCGAGCAGTTTCTTGCCTCTAAAATTGCACTTCCTGCGGAGTGCTTAGCACGACTTGCAGTTCCAGTTCTGCCACTCTTGCTTGAAGCTGTTGAATAGCTTCAACGAGCTTCTCCATTGTGTCTCCTTCTATCTATGCGAGGCCAGATATAGAGCAAAGTGCTTTGGTGACTGCCTCCTTGACTCCCATCTATTCTGTGAGTAGCTATTCCTTTTCCTTTTGGATATGCACTTTATCCTCTCCAAACTTTGATTGGAGGTCATCTTTCTCTTGCTTCACAACTCGATGTTTCTCTAGGGCTTCCTTATTTTCTTGCTTTAATGCCTCTATGGCCTGCTCCTTTTCCTCCTAGACCTAACGAAGGTGAGCCTTGGTTGAGTATGCTAATCTGTGTAGTTGGGCAGGATCATATCCTACTTCTATGTTCCCTACTAAGAATGGTGCAGTAGAAACTGTGTGGCTCAAATAAAGAGCCTGTTGTACCCCTTTGAGCTCTACCTCGATCCTATCAAACATTGTCTCCTATTTGGCTTCGCTTCACTGCAAAATTTCCTTTGAGGTATCTGATACAATGGTGATGATAAGGTCAATATCATCTACCATGAGTACAGTATGAAATGGGGTTTTATTGGATTTTTACTTCTTTCATGATGATTGATTGGATGAGCTTCACATTTTCCAAGTCATCATGATGCTTTCTTCTCTTCTCTATCGCAGTTCAGGAGGGCCCTAATCGACGTGCAGTCGATGGGGATGCTTGCACTCCTCTCATCAATGAGGCCTGTAATCCTATAGACAAGACCTTCTCATCCATGAGGTCTATGAGGATTTATTCAACGGATTTCTCTACTATGCTAAGGTCGCTCGACATACATGCTCGAGCTCAAATATTTCCGATCGGTGAACAAAAAATCAAGGTAGTAGAATAGATGGCGTGGTTACAATAAGTAGTGTGTGAAAGAGATTAGTTCTTTGTGGTCTTGGATAATCACAATTCATGAAAGTGTCCTCGGTGCAATGCTCGACGAGATAAATAGACAATGTCGTAATGGACTCCTCCAATGGGCAGGAATGCCTCAATCAATACAATTCCATCCATTATAGCGCAATCCCAATGGTCTAATGGTGAACATTCCAGTAATAAATTCATTTCAATCCGTTCTAGAGCGTCATCCTAACAATTGAGACGCCTCCAATGGTCATATTTCTTCATCGTGGTGAAGTGCCAATCTGTGTTGTTCCGTAATTCCGGCGAGGTTCAAGTTCTGCAAATGTTCCTTCTAGGAAGTCCTCTTCGGAACCTCCTGCAATTTTTCTAGATTTTCTTTCTTCTTACTAAGATTTCTAGCTTTCTTTCCTTTGATATGTGTCTCTAAATTCCTCTTTCCATTATTGTTCTTATCTTTTCTTATCATAGTAACTTCGCAGTATTGAGGATCTTTCACAAGGTTCGAGGGTAATACTTATTTTCTTACTTTTTCTAGAGTAGGTGCTCTATTCTCTTTCATGGATAGGTTCTTTAAGACTTCTTGTGTTCTTTCAACTTCGATAGCTAAGTCTCTGACCCTCAGTTGCTTCAACTTCTCCTCTTGTTCTTCTATTAAGCACGTTATTCTCTAAGCCATGAAATCCCTTAATTCTTTCTTTTTCTGTTTTATAGATTCCTCTTCTTCTCTCCTTAGGGTCTGATCTCTCTATCCAAGTCTTTCCTAACAAAAGTGAAAAGGGAGCGTTGTTCTCAACAAACTTAATGACCTCAAATTCTTCTTTTTTCGATGTTCCATGAGCACTCATAGGTACATGGGAAAGTATTCCACATAGGGTTATCATCTTTTCTTTAAAAAATCCTATTCCTCCCAATGAAGGAATCATAGCAGGCTTTCCTAAGATTTCCCAACTACTTTCTATCATGATGTTCACATGTGTTTCTGCATCCAATACACATTCTATGTCGAAGTCTCCTATTCTTGTTTCTATGCATTCTTTCTCTTTTAAAATCTTGGATAAACTAATGTCTCTGTGATCATTCAATGTTTCTTTCATCTGCAATAATGTAGCCTTTGATTCTTTTTTGTTCTTTATCATATTCTTAGTCTCTTAACCTTCCTCGTGGTTTTTTTGTCTCATGTTCATCTTTTCAACTTTAGCAATCATTCTAGGGCAATCCAAAACTTCATGTCCTGTATCTTTACAACAAAGGCAAGTAGGACTTCTACTAGGACATTCCTTAGCAAGATGCCTTGGGCTTATGCAACTATAACTAAGAGTTAATCCTCTCTTTCTCTTAAATGATACCCAATCTTTCTTGTTCTATGCACTGGGATCACAGTGATGGACCTGCAAAAAATTCTTTCTAGTATCCTGCATCTGCTTGTTAGTCCAAAAATTCTTTCTATGCATAGGGATAACATATCTTTCACTAATTTTATCAGATTTATTCATATCACATCTTATTTCTTCTAGTTGTGCCCTAGTTTTCAGACTAGGATGAAATCTATCAAATATACCTAGATCCATGCTTTTGAATAAAAAAAATCCAGTTATCTTACCTTTATCACAACACAAAGATTTAAGATCTTACCTCTTTTCTTCAGATTGTGCTTCTCTTCTTAGCATAGAGCTTCACAAGTCAAGTAGAGTAATGTGCACTACAACCACAGATCTACGCACAGAGCTTTCTCTTTTTCTCAGTTCCTAGCAATCACAGTTTCAGGTCTCGACAACATAACCATTTGTTGGCACAGGGGCAGACCCAGGGTTCAATGCTTCAACAATGCACCAACAAAACCCTAACTACCGACCCTTTTGGCAACACCTGTGAAGCAGATGAAGTCTCAGTCGAGGTAGAGGCAAGGGGGTTATAGGACTCAAGTGTATACAACCTAGCTGGGACATAGATCTCTGATCACAATTCTTTAGCAGAGCACTTCACAATTAAAATTCATTAGTCTTTAACCCTTTATTCACATCGCAGGTAAAACCCTAATTACAGAACAACGCAATATTCAACAAGATCTAATCATATCTGACCATTTAGCACATAACATCAACAAATCTAACATTCATCCAAGTTATTAAGCACTAATATACTATATCAGATGCATCTAACGTACATATATATTCAACACTAAGAATAAATCACATCAATGACACAAAGCAATCACAACACAGGATATACATGGTTCACCCCTAGTGTGGGGCTACGTCCACCAACTCTTATTCTCTTTATTATCTTCTTTCAATGCACAGAGCCACAAAACCAACTCTGCATAGGACAGGAGATCTACGCACACCTCACCAGATCCTCCTTCCCCGAGTTTTGCATAGCACAAAGCCTTCTTACAATCACTTTCACTTATCTCTGCAAGTTCTCAACACACAGTATGCACAAATTCTTTACAATTATTTGTACTTAGCTCACTAGATTACAACTGACTCAACACCACCTACTTACATCGCCAAGATACTTATTTATACTTTACAAAAGGGGCTTAAACATGGGTAAATCCATGGGCCAACATCCCATACCCGTTACATAAACCCTAAACCCAAAAATCCTGCAAAAGGGGGCGAGATCCCACGATCGCTGCTACACCTGGCGCTTTGTCTTCGACCAACATGTTGAAGTCCCAAAAATGGTCAAACAAGACCAAGGTTCTCCAAAACTTGGTCAAGGGCCAACAGGTGCGTGTGGCACATGGACTAGGATTTCACTCAGATCTTCTCTCCCTATGACCAAAAAGGGGTCCCCATCACATTTAATGACTTTATTTAATGGACTTGTGGCTCTTCTGGTCCTACATTGCTAAGTAAGAAGTTTTGCACCAAAGTAATAGTTATATGGGAAAATGAAATACGTGTCGTGCCGCAACAATGCACACTCTGGCTTTATTAATTGAATTCAAAGAAATTGTAAAAAATTCAAATCTAACTACTATACATTCTCCTTTGGACTAGAGCAATAGTCCTTTAGCTCAGTTTTGAGAAATATATGGTTTCAGGTGAGTTCCATTCACCCATCTTGGCCAAAGTATACCATCTAGTTTCACTAGTCTAACTGCTCCAGAGGGTCTGTTCTCTGCAACTATAAATGGACACAACAAATGCATGTGCAACTTGCCTGGATGTTTTTGGCATCAAATTTCATAAAGTAGGAACTTGTCTCCTTGCACAAATGTTTTAGCCTTAATGTTCCTGTCGTGCCAATATTTTTTCCTTGATTTCTCAATTGATTAATGAAAGTTTGTTGAAAACATGGTCTCATCAAGTTCTTGCAACTCTGTAACCCTCAACGCAACTAATTCATTCTCTAACATGTGTGTAATCTATGCAATGTATAAAACCAGGGTAATGAACTCTGCACGTACCACAACCTCTTTCCCATAAACTAGCTGAAATGGAGTATACTTGTGGAGTTTCTTCATGGTTTTCCTATAATACCATAAAACTGTTGGGACTCTGTCATCCCAATCTTCCCCGTTTGCGCAACAAACCTTCATTAATCCTCTCTCCAAAATATTGTTAAACACCGCTACTGTGCCATTGGCTTGTGGATGGTAAGGGCTACTTTTATGATGTTGAATTAAGAACATTGTTGTATGCTTTGTTATTGTTCTACTGATAAAATCACCACCTTGATCACTGGTCAGACTCCTAGGACACCCAAACTGAGTGATAATGATTTCAAATATAAACCTGGCAACAATATCGGTTGATAAATCCTGAACAACGACTTCCTCAGCCCATCATGTAAGGTAATTAGTTGCGGTAATAATATACCTGGCCTTTGAGTGCTTAGTCATGGGGTTGATTGGTCCAATAAAGTGAAGCTACCACTTCTTAAATTCTTGCAGATCTTGAAATGGATGAAGAGGCAATTTGTCTTGTCTCGATGAGTTACCTACCCTCTGGAAAACATCGCAAGATCTAGCACACTTCTTCGCATCTTTAAAGAGTGTGGCCCACCATAATCCATCTTGGAGGACTTTCTGCGCAGTGGCCTTTCCTCCCACATGGCCTCCTGCAACTCCACTGTGGCATTCCCACAGTATGTCTTGTATTTCGTGGTCTAAAAAACACCTCCCGAGGATACTATCTAGGACCAACTTATACAATTTCCCCACGATCAATTGATATTCTTCTACTCAAACCACCATATAGCATTTCTGAGTTATGGAGTATGTTTCTAGGTAGGCCCTGTACTCAATAAAACTGCTATGTCTTCCAGGTATTATAGTATGGGTTCAACTCATAACATGTCTGCATATGGGAGTTGATCATTGACTACTCCACCACTTTCTCCTGACTCTAATCTGGACAAGTGATCAGGACCCACATTGCATCTTACCGGTTTGATGATTACCTGAAATGAAAATTCCTGAAGCAGTAACAACCATCAACAGATTCTTCCTTCCAAGACAGGCTTGTTAACTAGATATTTTAAGGAAGAATGCTCAGTAAAAAAATTAAAATGACAGCCTAACAAGTAATGTCTAAACTTTTGTAGAGCATAAATCATAGACAAACCCTCTCTTTATGTGGTTGTATAGTTTTTTTCAACTTGCGATAGCTACCTGCTAGTAGAGTAGATGGGATGATCCATGGTCCATCTCCTGGTTGCACTAACATGGCTCCCAGGGGAATACCTAATGCATCCACATGCACATGAAATTAGTTATCCCAATTCGTAAATATCAAAATAGATGTTGTGTTGAGATTTTCCTTTAGGATGTTGAATGCTTTATCACACTCGGGTGTCCACTGGAACACTTATAACTTATTTAATAAATTTACAAGGGTGCACTAATGTTTGCATATCTTATGATAAACCTGTGATAGTACCCTATGTACCCCAGCATGGAGTGAAATTGTTTAGCGCTCATAGGTGGTGGCATGCTCACAATGACCACAACTTTGGCTGGGTCTACCAACACTCCTTCTCGTCATATCATGTGGCCTAACAGGTTTTCATGTGGCACACAAAAGATACACTCTCTGAGATTCAACGATATCTGCAATTCCCTACACCTGTCAAACATCAGCCATAGTAGTGCTACATGTTCTTTGAGAAGACTGTACAATGTCTAATCGTCCATATAAACTTCTATAAATTGGTGGATAAATTCTCGGAAGGATGCTATTACAATTCGAGAAAAAACTGCAGGGATGTTCTTTAGACTGAAGGGCATCACATTATATGCAAATGACCCCCATTATGTTATGAATGTGGTCTTATTTTTGTCTTCTTCGACAATTCTCACTTGGTGATACCCCGAAAATCCATCTATAAATGATTAAGATTCTTTCCCCACAACCTGTTCTAGCACCTTGTCAGTAAAAGGTGTGGGCAAAGTGTCATGCACACAGGAAGAGTTAAGGCTTATGTAGTCTACACATACCCTAATGTCCTTTGTACCTTTCTAGATCTGCATGACTATGGTGCTAACCCATTCTGCTTCTTCAACTGGAAAAATAAGTCTAGCCTCAAGCATCTTGTCTATTTCCCTCTTAATCTTATCTTTCACCCTGGGGTTAAGATGATATGGTCTATGCCTTATAGTTTTTTATCCTAGTTTTAGTTCAATTTTCATCTCTCCCATAGCCCCTTTAATCCATTTTAGCTCTAAAAATGTCTTTGGGAATAAGTCCTCATACTCCCGCAATAGGCTATGTATTTCTTGGATAGTTTTCTCATCCCAATAATCTCCTACCGCAGCTATCTTGGGTTGCTCGATAGTTCCTATGTTGACTTTTCCCATCTTCAATGGATTATTATAAGAACTATTAGTCTGGCTGGGTATGGTGTTATGGATTTATCAGATTCCTTTTGTTTTCTTAATGGCTAAGTTTCTCGGTTCTTGTAAATCATACGGTTTTTCCAAATCCTTCTCAATATTATAACATTCTATAGGTGTCTTTTTCATGTCTAGGAGAAGGTTAGACTGAAGAACTTGACTATGTTTTTCACATACCACTGGGTCTAATTTCCATTCACTAGCATCGGTAAAAAGGAATTTTTCAATTCTTTGTAGGACTATCTTAAGCTCAAGGTACTTACTTGTAAAAGAGAAGTCCTTGAAAAATTGGTCTGCTAACATTTTCTAGTTGATGGTCTGCCTTTTGGTCTCTTCATGGATGTACCAATATTTCGGAATTGGACCTAGATAATGGAGAAATACTTGAACCCGCAAGTGAGATGGTATTTTCTCAACTTGCCATTGTCTCACACATTGTTCGATATGTGTTTTAGGATCAGACTGTCCATTGAACAGTTGCGCAACCTGGAAATCCATCCACATCTTTGATTTCGGCTTCTCCTTAACTTGAAATCTATATCAGATATATTGCTTCACATCCTCCCAGTTCTTAATCAAGTATTTGTGACTATCCCATCATCTAGCAGGGGTGTCCTGGAGGGATAAATCCAGAACTAAAATCCTTTTTTCCTCCACTATATTTTCTTCCATGCTAACCAAACAAATGTCAAGTTATGAGGTACAATTGTATATCGAATGTTCTCTGACCTCAGTTCCAACCCATCTAGATGCTCTGAGAGTTGCACATCTCCTTGAATATCTTTCGTATGAACCTTGCTTCCAACTATCAAATGCTAGTTCTGAATATTTTTTCACCGATTGTATGCTTCTCCAACTCACCGATCCATCAACAATAGGATTTATGTAGTCTTCTCGCATCCTTGTTGTTACAACGTATAAATGATCTAAATATTCTCCTTCCATATTGTTGTCTGTTGGCTTTGTATATCGAGGGCCTACATATGGATCCAAGGGTTGACCTAATTTTATTCCTTCTACTTCAAATGGCATAGTATCCCTCTTTACGTCAATGACAACATGGTTATCATAAGCCCAATCAATACCAAGTAGTGCAGGATAAGGGTCCTTATCACCTATGATTTCAATCACCTCAAAATCAGCTATAGTCTTCACTCCCATGACATCTATCTCCACATTCTCCAGTATTCCTATTGGGAATATACAATATTGATTGGCCATTCCCAATTGGATTGGGGAATATATCAACTGTGGTTTTCCTAAATATTCCCAAGTCTTTTTAGGTAGTATGTTAACATCAGATCCTAGATCTAACATAGCATCCTTAATATCAAACTCATCTAGCTGGGATCCTAGTCTAGACTCTTTCCTAGTCCATATTTTCCTTCTTTGCATCTCTGAGCATTCTTCTCAGGAAGATTAGTCCTTATTCTAACTTTTGGATATTCTTCAGTTCCTAGGACTAGGTACACTGCATTGCACAATTTTTTGTCAACTGGTCATTCCCAAGAATATCATAAAATAACTGAAACCAAAGGTCTACTACATTTTGTGACTTCTCAGATTGTCTTATCGGGATTACAAGGTTTCAGGGAGCAGGGGGTGAGGTAGGGAACTGCACAATATTAGGATAAATGATAGGCTGGGGGGGTTTTCTTCCATCTTAGGGCCATGTTTACTCTAGAATACTTCTATTTCATTTTTAAATAATAGATTATGTTTCAGAGGATCATACCTATCCTCCTTAGGAAATGCTTTATGGATCTTAGGTAGATTATCAACATCTGTGCTAGTAGTTTCTCCTCCTCAAGTAACAATATTAAGGTTGGGTAGTTTTCATTTCATGACCCTCTTTATCTATGAGCTTATAATATTATCTCTTCATTGTCATACTCAATCTTCCCATTTCGTAATTAGCTCTAGGCAGTCTTCAGTTGTGTTCCAATTAGTTCTATAGTGAGAGCACCATGGCCACCTCGGATGAGGACAATCCCTAGCCATGTGACCTTTCTCATTACAATTTTATCATCTACTTGGTCCTCTTCCCTCGGTTCTTCCTCCTTTGAAGTCTCCTCTAGCTCCACCTCCTCAAACTCTTTCTGGTCCTTGAGGGGTTTCATTCACCCTGAGTGATGTCCGATCTAGTCTATCTGCAAGTGCATCCAATGCTCTACACTAAGTGGTAGCATGAGTGGTATATGTGTAGAACTCACAATTTACTATATTTGATATGGTAGATAACATCTAAATAATAGGGAACTTCCTTGGTGCATGCCCATGAGTTCGACAAATTTCACAGTACTCTCCTGACTGCGATGCTTGATTTTCAGGAAATGCGTGATACACTGTTGGGGTATGGAATAGTGAACTCACAGATACTTGTGCAACTCCTATGGTGGGTCTTGATGTGGGTCCCATCGGATTGTGAGGAGGCCCCATTCCCCTCATACATGGAAATTTGTTCGCTAGATGCCCCTCTGTGTAGCATCCAATACACTAAACTTGAGGTCGTCTTGGTCTGGGTATTGTCAATTCTTGGACCATTTTTGTTAGTGTCAATATTTTTCCTTGTAGTTGCACAAAATTTTCATCTATTGGGGGTCTAGTCACCCTCATGCTTCCCAGATATCCCAC
Source organism: Picea engelmannii (assembly GCA_009831015.1). Taxonomy (NCBI): domain Eukaryota; kingdom Viridiplantae; phylum Streptophyta; class Pinopsida; order Pinales; family Pinaceae; genus Picea; species Picea engelmannii. The sequence continues at coordinate 14,525 of WSFP011472941.1, forward strand.
CATGGCTTCAATCTTCATCGATTGTTCCAAGGCATCTGTCAAAGTGGCTATCCGTTGTTGCATTAACATAATTCGTGTCAGGGTTAGAAATCCATGGATATACCATTCTCTTTGATGATATTCATGAATAGGATGCACTAGCCTCCCTATAGAATCTTTAAACTTTTGACTATATTCCCAAGCTGATTTACCTTCCCTCTGTTGAATTTCATGCAACTCAGATAGATCTTGTTGTTCTAACTAAGGTAGCTTAAAATATTCTATGATTTTTATCCGTACTTGTCCAAGTGTGAATGCTTTTCCTTGCGCGCCTGGCTCTCGTGGATCAATAGCCTTCATGCACCCTTTGAGAGCACGGCCTCTCAAGGTGGTCTGGAATTCGACCAATTTATTTGCATCTAGAGTCCTTCTAGACCTCCAAATTGCTTCGCATAGGAACCAATGTTTCTCAACATCGTCATCTCATTTACCCCATAATTTTGGGTATTGAGCGATCAAACCTCGCACATTTCCATCCATTGTTGATCTTACTGCTCCTATCAAGATAAAACCTAACGATCCTAGTTGTGATCTACCAGGGGATCCCAATATCCTCCCTGTATTCGCTCTTACCAGTTGTGACTGACTAACTGACTGTAATGAAACATGAATAGCATAAGAAGGTAGTATAGAATTTACCACTGGTATAGAAGACACTTGGGGTATAGGTGATTCAGGACTAGTTCCACTAGCTTTTCGGAGGGTTTCTTTGATCTGTGGGGTCTTGTTCTCATCCTTTGGAGTGGTCTCTTCAGCCAGGATCCCAATATTTCCTGGTATTAGGGATGAATCTTCTCTTTCTTCTACAAGATCCATGCCGGCTCGATCTTCTCTTTCTTCTACACCTTGTTCTTTTTGTCCACCCTCTTGAGGACTTCCTTCTCTATGTGCTTCTCTCTCACTTAATATTTGACTGGCCAGTCTTTCCTTCCTTCTCATATTTGACAACTCTTCCTTATGTCCTTCCTTGAATTCTCTTGGTTTGAGTTCCTTCCGCAACTTCTCATACTACTTCACTAATTTCTTTATCTTACCATGCGACCACTTCTCAACTATTGCAGCTCTTTTCAAGGTTCACTCATACCTTGAGTGCATTTATTTCTTCTCCCCCATTTGTCAAAGAACCCTCTCCCCTCTCTCATGAAATGATTCCACCCCAAACTCACCCCACCCCAAGCGAGGGTGTTTAGGTTGTCATCTCGGTCGGGGAAATAGTCAACATTCCCACCTCCATCAAGAAAACCTTAATCCACAGGGGGATTTCTCTCAATAGTCTTCCCCTTAAGTATTTCTTGAAATTAAATTATGCCCATGAAAACAATTGGCAATTCTTAGCTGGAAAATTGATAAGGTATCCTTCCAATGTTGTATTGACCTAGAAATCAACTGCTCGCGTTACTGGACGACCCATCTGATGAAGCACTGCAATATTTTTTGTATCCTAAGCACAAGTCTTCTTGCTCATTCTTGGAATTTCGGAGCTTATTCAAGCCTATCTATCCAATAGAATATTTCTTCTGGAAACTTAACCCATAATATCTCGTACCGGTCACTCAATCTTTCTGAGTAAAAGACAAACTCTCATGTATATTTCACATATTTTCCTCGCAGCTCCACTTATTTCCATATGAAAGAGTCACAATTTTTCTCCCACCACTGGTGAATATTGGATCGGTGAATCTGTCGAATAATTACCCCTATAGGTTCCCTTTTAACATAGGTCCCGACAAAGAAACCATTTTATTGGTGTGAAGTTGATCAGACCAGGGTCCTTCTCAGGTTACCATCAAAAGGTAATGAGGTATTCTAGAAAGTTGGAATTTTCATCTCCTCTAGAGAGAAGAAGTCTCATTTGAAGCACAACCAAGACAATAATATAGGGAAGGGTAACTAAGGAGAATGCTTAGACAAATCCATACACTCTACAGATCTGTGTTAGTCTTGCGCAAGATTGATTAAACCTAGAACTGTGTGAACATTCCTAACTTAGATTACAGAAAACAAAGTTTTTGTTGCATTCATAAAGAATATATCCAATTAAGCAGATCTTACATCAAGATAATATGAATCAACATTCATGAAATTCTGAATCTAATCAGACATAACAATTTCAAAATTTGGGTCTCTTTGTATTAACATCATCTAGAAATTCTCAATTACATGATGTTACTCAGATACATACACAAATCAATCATGTCAGATCTTGACAGTAAAACTCTACTTTTGAGAGAGAAGGTTAAACATAACCCTTTCTCTTCCAACATTACATCAATACATAACTCTATTACAATTCTAGTCTGGTTCCAAAAACCCAAGCTCTTAGAACTCTAGCTACCACTTTTCCTCAAATGGACAATAACACAGAAACCAGACCTTCTGCGAATAAACAATACCAGTATCATCAATACAAAAACTCAAACCCTTTATAATCATATTCAACCCTTATATATAAGCTTTGCATGGATGAACTTTGCATGCTTTCTTTTTCTTGTTCTATTGTAACTTCTTTCTCCTTGTTGGTGTTGCGTTGTCCTTATTTCCAACCATTTTTTGTTTCCTCCCTTTCTCTGTTGTCCAACTCCTTTGTGGCTTGTGCAACTTGTGTTTGACCAAAATTGGGATTGTAGTATTCTTTGCACAACTTCTAATCCACAAAATGAAGGTCCCAACAGTGCACTGACATAGATGATATTCACGCTGGTCCAAAATTGCTTGTGGTTGCAACCAAATGGAGCCTTATTCATGCAACTCAGGAAGGTTGGTTTCAGTTTTGTAATTAGTTCCAATCACCTTATTTAAGCAGGAGACATAAAAAACATGATGGATCTTAGAATGACTGGTCAAAGCTAACTGATTGGCCACCTATCCCACA